>MU948134.1:0-17596 GCA_036418165.1 Cooperia oncophora
ATTCAGCGCACAGGGAACGGGAAAAGTTATCAAAGTGACCGAGTGAGTCAATCTGGAGAAGTTCTTACTTCGAAGCAATTTTTCACCCCGCGATGATGTGCCCCGCCACAAAAGGGCTGCGTTACGTTCGAATGGAGTTCGAAGCCACGCGGTGAACTCACGGTAGAGCGAGCCCTTCTTTGGAGAACAAAACGTCGCATCCTCGGAAAAAATAAGTCTCAGCTCTCTTGCCGTTGACCATTCAAACTCTGACCTTCTCAGCTGCTCTCCATGAGGACAGCGCCTGCCAAAGCATCCAACGTACAAGGAACAGATGGCAAGCAAGAGAACGAGCTTTTTCAAGGGGAGGGGACTTCGGGGTGGGTGAACCACTTATAATCGTGAAAAGCTGGAATGTGCGAAGTCACAACAACCACAGAGTGCCATGCGGACGAGAGAGTGCAGAGAAAAACAGAAGATCGACGCGTTCAAAGGGATTGAGTTCAAGTTGTCCGTAGACCTAATGCGCTTCTTGGTTGTATCATTGGGGCTGGATTTGGTGCGACGATAGCCCGCTTTCCTTCGTTGTTGCCGATTGCTCGCTTCAATAGTTGGGTGGAGAACGGGTTGCCACCGCACCAATTCCAGCTTACTTTGACACGCCCCAGCATCTGCACCACACAAGACTGTAGGTGTTCGGCTTAATTCAGTGATGCCATCATTGGAAACTTCCTTCGAAAACTTGAGAATTCCATTTACTCATCCAATGCGGACCCGCGTGCTACGCATGGAGTAAGACGATTCGTCTCCTGGTGGCCGCACACCGCTCCATATATACCATTTTCACTTTAAATTCGCCCTTTTTCAAACCAAATTCGTCCTTTTTCAAACCAAATTCGTCCTTTTTCAAACCAAATTCGTCCTTTTTCAAACCAAATTCACCCCTTTTCAAACCAAATTCACCCTCACTTTTCATCAAGTTAACCACACTTATTAGGGCGGGCAACTCATCAACCAGATCACGCCAGACATCACTGCGAGCCCCGCCCCGACGGCCACGCCCACTTGTCAGCGCGGACATAGATTCTCAAATCTTGTTTCATAACTTCTGCTTTTGCTGTTTCCCACAAACACTTTGACTGGAAACCACCGTGCATTCACACATGGCCGACTCCGCCCATTCTCTAAAGGGTTTGGCACTCTAGGCTGACCACGCCTTTTCGCGGAATTTCGATGTTTTTTCAAAATTTTTGCATTTTAGGGTTGCTGCGTGAAGCCCCGCCCACTTTTCAAAAATGGTGCAAATCGGCAGTATAGAGCTTGGCTTGCATGCTAGGGTATTGCTGATCATTCGGAATAAACTTTGCCGGATTTTCTTGTTCCGAGTGACGTACGAGACCCTAACATGCAAGCCAAGTCTCTATACTGCCGATCTGCACCATTTTTGAAAAGTGGGCGGGGCTTATTCAAAGTGGGCGGAGCATCTCACAGTGGGCGGGGCTTCACGCAGCAACCCTAAAATGCAAAAATTTTGAAAAAACATCGAAATTCCGCGAAAAGCGTGGTCAGCCTAGAGTGCCAAACCCTTTAGAGAATGGGCGGAGTCGGCCATGTGTGAATGCACGGTGGTTTCCAGTCAAAGTGTTTGTGGGAAACAGCAAAAGCAGAAGTTATGAAACAAGATTTGAGAATCTATGTCCGCGCTGACAAGTGGGCGTGGCCGTCGGGGCGGGGCTCGCAGTGATGTCTGGCGTGATCTGGTTGATGAGTTGCCCGCCCTAATAAGTGTGGTTAAGTTGATGAAAAGTGAGGGTGAATTTGGTTTGAAAAGGGGTGAATTTGGTTTGAAAAAGGACGAATTTGGTTTGAAAAAGGGTGAATTTAATGTGAAAATAGTATACTTGGCCACGCAGTCACGAGGAGGCGAATCGCTTTGATTGATTTTCTAGGCGATTCCTTTCCTTGTTCCAGAGTTGAAAGGCTGACTTTTTAAGAATAAGAAAACCTATATTCTCAATCAATAAAGTCATTGAGTATTACTATTACTGATTAGTGAAAAAAGATGATGAAGAGAGAAGACACACGTATATTTGGTATCGTCACGGTCCGAGGGGGCGGTCTTAGGGGAAGCCGGCGAGTGGTTGCCCTGAGGTAGCGTACAGTTCATATAGGAAACAGTCAGTGCTAAAAGCGCCGCGGGTGGGCTCAGTATAAGGCAGAGCCTCTTTGTAGGGAGAGGTTGTGTGGACTAGAACGAAGAGCCCTGTATAAGCCTCACGTCAGAAACTGGTAAGGTACTGGAAGTAAAGCACAAGTCGCTCAAGTACTCCACCCGCATTGACAGATGTTGTCTGTTGCCTTGCTCGTTTCCATGAATTCTCGCTGCTTTGTTTGGCCTTCTCGCCCGATATTCACATCGATTCGTTATCTCTCACTCAATACAAGCGATGCCTTACTTTTCGAGCGTTCCCTCCCCTTGCTTCTTAACAGACAAATCACCAACCAGCACTCCTGTCCATCCCAGCTACCTACGAACTTTGCTAGCTCACTGCTGGCGTGTCGGTCCTGCTTGACTTGATAGCCTCAAGCCGGATCGAGACGATATCAGCGGTATAGCGCCGGGGAATTGGTAAGATCATCGCCATGTGGGCGACGTCCGAGAAAACCGCGTCGTACGGCATACCCAGCGGGGAGGGGGGGTGGTCTGAGAAAATTTTTTTGATAGTTGATTTTTCTTGTTTTAGGAACAGTGTAAGAGGAAGGAGAGGCTATATTTGCTCGCGTTGAGATGGCTGTCGTAGTTGAAACTACTAGTAACTGGTTGCTAACGACAGCTCCTCCCCCATTCGACAGCAGAATTTTATGGAAAACTAGAAAGTTTCTGGAAATTCCGGAAAATGGAGGAAGTGGTAGGAAGTTCGGAAAATCGGGGGAAAGTGGAAGGTAGGATGGGGGTAAGGGGGTCGTGTCAGAGGAAGGAACCAGGGGGGGTCGTATTTTCGGACATTTCTCTTGAGCGGCAGGACGTGCCCTGCGTCCGAGAGCGAAATGAATCACCACATGCGAAGGTCGTTCATATCTTCAATAACATCGGGGTTAGTAAAGGGAAGTCAATGGTTCCGCAAGCTTAGGAAGTAATCGAGCGTTCGCTGTAGCATAAAGGTGACTTACCTTCCCTGACTGCCTCGATGTGTCCCTTAATATAACGAATTCTATGTTCGTCGTTGAGAGGATCGACGCCTTCACTCTGAAAAGGAACAACGTCAAGGAAGTTGTTGCACAAAAATTGAGGAGAACTGTGACCTTTTCTCCCAATATGTCGGCACATCCGCTTTCTGTTATGAGAACAGGAGTATTATAAGTGTTTTTGATGTATTCGAGAAGCTCCGTCAGCCCTTCAGGTGCAAAGCGGAGCCACATCCCATCGCCGGATATCCTTCAAAGCGTCATGCTTAACATGCAAACAGTGAATAAGGTCCATGCAAAAAACTATGTTGGCTCGAACTTTGGAGAGGAAATATTTTCTTTTGAACTCACTTCTCCCATGAACCTTCCAAGTAATTGTAATGAGCGTCTTTCTCCAACTGAGACGGTCCTTCTCCATCACATACCTTCTTCGCTTATGTAGTAGTTTATGCCAAGAAAATCAGCGGAACCTTAAAGGAACGGGTAAGGGCGAGTTGACAGAAATGAGGTTCATTCCCAACACCCATGTGAGGTTAGGCGCTGATCTGTAAATAAAATGGCGGAGAAGTTGCTTGGGAGGAGGGTGGCGGGGAGAAGGAGAGCCATGCAAGGCAATTTCATCAAAGCGTATTCACAGAATAAATAAACCGAGAATGAGTTATAATGAAACTCATACTCATCGTGACATGGAGCGACGTACCCCGGTGAAGGTGTCGCATATTTCCGCGCAGTGGCTGCTGCCAATCAAGTTTGAATAGCGCTGTTGTGCAAGACTTGCAAGACTAACTTGGGATTCTCGAGGTCGGCACCTATGCACTAGGGCCTTGGCCTGGCTTATGGCTAGTCTACTGTGGATATGAGCAGTTCATGTGGAGAACAGGTAATCTTGGGTAATCGTACATCGTGCATTTAAATGGCCATTATTCAAAGTAGTCAAAACAGGGCAGTTACTTGCACGCTTTCTTGTTCAGAACCGTCCACCGGACGGTCGAACGATGCTCCGCGGCCATAGCTGCTACATTTATCAAGCCTCCGCATATCGTATTCTAGTACGGGCAGCTCGTCCACATCAGCAAATCTTTTGGTTGACACTATGATCGCTCTACTTTGGCAGGAGCCGGCTTAGCCGCCCGACTGCACAGACGGCTCTTCTAATCAGTTTTTGAGCTACTCTTTGTCATCTTCCTCCCTCAATCCCCTCCTATTCCAGTGCTGCTTAGCTACGTAGAAATGGTTCCATCATGGAATTTGTTGTATTATATCTTACTCACAGGAAGCCTCTAAGTATCATGAGTTGTCCCTTTCTCGGGAACTACAGTTGATATACATATTTTGCTCAACTGCGTTCCAGTATGAACATAGTGGTGTCCGCGTTGGTGTCCTGCTAAAGTAGTGCAACATCATACTAAGAGATTGGCTGATGTGGACGAGTCGCCGTGGTCAGAATACTGTTGCGGAGACCCGGTAGGGATGGAAATTACGGTCGCAGCGCACCATCCGACATTTACCCCTTGATGGCTTATTTCCACCGCAGTCAGCATCAGTCAGGCTACCTGGAATGCTGCCAGAAGGTGCAACTAACTGTGGTAATGAAGAAAGGACTACGATTTATGAGTCTCCGAAATATACAGTCCTCACTAGTCCCCTCAACGGAAGCGCACCTTTCAACTTTGCCCGTTCTTCTTTCGTGAATCTAGGAAGCAGCTCAAAGCCAATGTTTTCCTCTATTACGTGCATATCCTTCTTCATAGATTCTGGATAATCGCCAGTGTTTCCGAAAATCGGTGCCACTGTCCAGTTAAAAGTCCAGTCGAGAGCACGACGTACAGCATCAATGTCCTTCGGATCCTTGGAGAACGTCTTATACCACCTGCCACCGACAGTGATTCCCAGTTGACCTGTAAAATCACCGTCGGTGAGACTCCTCTTTGTTCAACCAACCCACAATTAGTTGACTCAAATCAAATACCTACCTTGTTGAGTTTCCTTGAACTCTCGTACGTACATTCTGTAGACATTAGCATGTGCAAGCAGCATATTATGAGCTGCTACGTAGGGAATTTTTCTTGTTGGTATCGAATACTCAACAGTGTCAGGAGAGTGATGCAGTTGTCCCTCGATTTTCGCGACTCCCCACCACGCATGTGCGTATATTTCATTGAACGAAATCCAGTATTTCACCTGAAACATTCTTCCTCTCGTTGCATGCCCATACGAGAGTTCAAATTCTGCTCAGAGGGCAGTTTGCAAAAACGCTCTCATCTCCAAGAACAATTCTTACCATGCGCAGGGAGAATCGGCCAGCAGCTGCACTAGCATGCCATTCTGATGTGGATAGGAAGGGAGTGCAAGAGAACGGGCCTGTAGAGCAGTAGTACCCGAGTGCCCTGCCCATACTCGGCTTGCCATTTTCAAGGTGCACCGCTTACGTCGATACCAAGGTCCAGTAGTGAAACATACTCTCAGTAGACAACATCTAGAAGTGAGATAGCGCATAGAAACTGCGCATTTGTCTATGGTTAGGCGTACTACAGTGCGGGCGGAAATTGCAGGGGGAACCCGGGTATCACCGCCCTTCATCTGGGTTGCCGTGCACTCCTTACCAGAGAAAGTGGCACGCTACTGCAGCTGCGGGCCCATTCTCCCCAGAAACGACAATGGGGTTGTTGGAGAAAGGTTTCCTGACGCCAAATTTCAACAATTGTGAGATGTAGTCTCGAACTCAGCTGTTCAATTTCATACTGAATGAGTTAAGGCACGGTCGGCGATAGAATGCCTAGGTGATGTTGCAGAAACGTGGGAGAAAATTCGCCATGTGAACCGCTTATGAAGAGATAATGCCAAAGGGAACGTTGGAAACGCATTCGTCAGGCCTCTTCTAGCCTCAAACAACTGTAGGGGTAAAAAAACCGCAAGAGGACCGCGCGCTGGGACGATCCCTGTCGCTGATTCCCAGTAATGAAACTTATGACTCTACAAGAGATACTGAATGCGTCCACTCCATGATGCTTGCCGAGAGCATTACTTTTGGCCTGGAAGGCCGACTTTGGAGGCGGAGTCTGGAGACGGAGTCACTGCAAAAAGGAATGTACCAACGAATGTATCACTGAAGCAACTTTGCGCCTTAATTCCTTTACCGTACAACTTTCCGCCGCGAAACTGGCACAGGGTTGTCCACTCCGGACCGCACTACCTTCCCACATACCTCTTGCATTTTCATATGTCATCGCTGGTCGCTTCTTTAAGGTACATGTGAGGAATTCCACGTTAATAAGTGGATTCCCCTAAGAGGTTTTTCCCCAAAAATCACGTACATGTCAATGCACTCAGGTATTTGTTTCGCCCTCTCCGGCTTTGGGCATTGTGTTGAGTGAAGCCAATTAGCAAGTAAAATTTTTGAAAATAATTTCTGTGTACTGCACCTTCTACAGAAGACCTTAGCCTACATGAGTAATTTTTTTGCAAGAGTGACAGCTAGCTTCCTTCCAACATCTAAAGTTTCGTTTTTGATAAGAGCTCACCAAATCTCCGAAGCGTTCAAAACAAAGACGGCAGAAATCCTGATACCAAATTATGCTGTCGCCGTTTAACCAACCGCCTTGCTCGTAGAGAGAGTATGGATAGTCTGCATGAAAAAGAGTGACCTGAAATTGACGCCATGAATGTTGTTCGGAAAAAATAGTGGGGAAAAGTTGGAGTGGGGGTGTGAAAAGGCAGTCAGCTGTTTTATGTTAAATCTCCGTACATCTATGCCACGTTTCGGAACTTTAAATTGGCGGATACACCCGTTTTGAAGCCATAAAATTACGTGACCTGTCAGTTCCCGTCTATATAGTTACTTGCAAGCGAGCACGTTGAAAGGGGCGTTGCAGCCGGTTGATTTCCGCAGCATTTCCACAAGGACGATGCAGCTCTCAACTCTGGGTCTACTTTTCAAACGTATTCCACGGTCCTCATCATTGCGGACTGTCGGGGCGGCACAGCCGCGCTGCAAATGACGCGACAGCGGCTGCGGCTCGGTGACGGCGAATCAGCTGATTTCCATGGAATTCGGCTGCGAATTCCCACTTTTTCAACTCTTCGAGCTTCGAAAGTGGAAGGTGAGTTATTTTGAGCAATTTTAAATTGTACTGACTCTGAATGAATCTGAAAGAATGCAAGCCATTTGAATAACCTGAAATAAGGCAAAATACAAGGAAAAGAGCATATAATCGACATAAAAATAAAGGAAATCAGAGCCAGTACAATTCAAAATTGTTCAGAATAACTCACCTTCCACTTTAGAAGCTTGAAGAGCTGAAAAAGTAGGAATTTGCTAGTAGGAAACTAGTAGTAGGAAATTTGATTCACCGTCACCGAGCGCAGCCGCTGTCGCGTCACAGTGCAGCTCGTCTGTGCCGCCCCGACAGTCCGTAATGATGAGGACTGTAGCTAGGAAATGCTCTGCTAATGCGTTCGATGCTGAAAGTATTTATATTCACGAACCTAATACAAGGCAGACTAGACAATCATAACATGGAAGTTGCTTCGCCGACTGCCCAAGACAGACACGTTCTGAATGTGGCGTAGCTGCGCTGCCGCCTGGCACCCCCGAACTACAGTTGTGAAAAAATGTAGAACGAGTGAAACTAGCGCGTTCCTTGACACTTTTGTCGGTTTTTTCTGAATTGGTAGTTGAAACTTGTTTTTTCAGATTAAAGGCAGCGCCCACGTTCATTTGATGTTCCCGCGCCCTCTCTGGATATCATAGCCCTCCCTATGAGGATGCAGTATGTACTAGTTTTGCATCTCAAAAAGGCGAGAGGATAGCGCCGTTCGCTAGTGAAGAGTCGGCCGCCCCGCCCACCTGGCCAGCATAGGGTTCTATATAGGGCATTTTCCATGATTTTTTTTCTGCTTTTCTTCACTACTGGATCACGTATTATATGAGCTCCATAACTCATTATTCTTGAAAGCGGGCTCAGCCTTTAAAGGCTAAGCCAAAGCAGTTATGGCAGTGGGGCGGGGCGGCATCCTCTTCACAAGCGGGTGGCGCCATCCTCTCGTATTTTTGAGCTGCGAAATTAGTACATCCTCCACCCTTGTCGACAAAGCTACGATATCTAAGGAGGGCGTAGGAACATCAAATGAACGGGCGCTGCCTTTAAGTAAGTTTGAAAAACCTATTCCAAGAAATAGGGTTGGATGAGTGGGGAAGAACGCTGAACATCACGCAATATGGTGGACTGCGGAGCGCGATAGAGGAAGTAGAAGGCCAGCGAAATGATCGCTTAGATGAGTTTGACCGCTCGTTACATAAGGGAAAAAGGCTAATTCGTGAACGCTCACCACGTCACCGCATGCTCTGAAGTACAGTAACGTTTAGCACCGTGCTGCCGGCTGTCCCGTTGTACCGGAACAGTCGGCACCACATGCTAAACTTACTGCGTCAAAAGATCTTGAAAGCTGGAGCTTTCGTCGCTGGGAAGCCTTCTCTGGAAAGCGACACGCTCGTTTCCATTTGGGATCACAGTGTATTTTGCATGCGAGATTGATATGTAATGACTTGCAGGGCCACCGGGTGTACAAAGCCAATGTTTTTTCTTCCCAGATGGGCCTTCTTATTAATCAACTATCCCGATGGAATAGAAAGCTCGGCTGCTCGGGCGAGAACCGATCCGCATTTGAAAAAAATTCACAGTTTACATACGACGCCCCTCCTCATTGATCAAATACGACCTCTCCCCCTCCTGTTGGGGAATCCCCAGCGATCGTGGTGAGCGGCAAACTTGCCTCTGCACTACCTCCATCCATACTATTACACCATTGTTAGGTGCTAGTTCGTCTGCGTGTGTGTGCGCGTGTGTTTGACCGGAAATTAAATTCGTCGTTACTCCATGTGAATTTTGCCGTAGAGGGTTCAAACTGATAAGTGATATAGGGGTGTGCCAGAAACATTATTGATGGGTACGAAGAAGTGGCAACAACTGATAAGAGCCGATGACCGGCCCTTATTGGAGTAGGGTCAGCAAATCCATAACGCGCGCCACAGCAACAGTGGGAACGTAGGTTTTAACAACTGATAAAGGGTGTTGGACGGGAACACGATAGGTGACGCAAAACGATTCGACCACCGATAGCGGCCGATAAGAGTCAGTCAGTGCTTAGCTTCTTCACACTTCTTACGACTGCGACCACTATGACTTGGGTATGACTTGGAAGCTCAGTGGGTGAGCAATTCCATTCCTTTTCAGTAGCAATGGAATCAGAAGCAAATCCAACGCTCAACTTTCAATCTCCGGTGGAATGAAACAGCTCAGGGATAATCACCAGTGAGGGCGCAACAAGTCGCTGTGTGGAAATTGCTTCAGTATATCTCCGAAAGCTTCCATTCTCATGTCCACACTGTTCCGAACGAAACGTTTCTAAGCGCTACGCACTACAGGTTTCCAGTAAACGGTAAATGTTTTCAAAATTTGATAAACTCTGGACGATGGCAAGAGATCACTAATAACGGCACGTGTGAAAGGAGCGCAGGTCTTTCAAAAAAAATTCGGGAAAAAAACGTGGAAAAAGAAAGAAGTGTTCTGCACAGATACACGGGGTCGGTGAACAGTTCCTTAGCGCTCATCATGTGATGCAGCAGTTGGTAATTAGTAAGCTGACACCTTTGAAAATGGCAATACTTATCTTATATCGAGGTTTTTCTTCGCTACCTGATGAATAATATAATAGTACGGTTCTGAATACTAATAATATGCGTGCAAAAAATAATATAAACTAACTATTGGAGAGATTCCATTGCTTGTGAGCTCCTCTAGCAAGTTACGGTAAAATTTGACTCCTTTTTCATTTACATTGTCGATTAGCCCTGTTGGAAGAATTCGAGTCCAACAAATTGACAGTCTGTAATGGGTCACCTGGAAAATACACTATGAGTGGGATACCTGCTCGTTTAAAATTTTTTTCGTTTAATTTTTTTCTATTTGTTGAGCTGTTGTGGAACGTTACAACACTGATATATTTTTGTGTACATCAAATTTTTTGACTCATAGAGCTCGAATCCACTTTGCATAATCGGCTCCCGAAATGTGTCATACCTTAACTACTAATAGACCAAGGGTTCTAAGGATAGGGTAGGCTTCGTCGTGGATAAACGACTCAACTTCAAAGATCAGCAATTTTCAGCAGCTGGTTGGAGAGTCAAACTCCGCTACTCCAGGTTGCTGAGCACCCCGTTTCCGAGTAGAAATATATACTGTAATACATCGTATAATGCCCGACTATAGCTTCTGAGAATAAATACGAGAGGAGTACAGGAAGGAAGAGGGAAGAAGGAATTGCTGTGCCTAAGTGCTCGTCAACATTGTCTACCGAATTTTGTGTGCTGTGAAATATTATGCCATTTTTGCATTCTTTCGTAAAAAGGATTATTTGCAACTACGAACCAGTTTTCACTGGTCAATAGTCCGTGTAGTAATATTTGAAGAAGGGAGAACATGATATTGTAATGAGACTGTGTACAGTTACGTATATGCAAGGCCTACGTCTTAGAAAATGCAAATAGAAGCAACTTGTAAACAAATAAATCACCTTAAGGTTCTTGATTAATTGCACATCCTCCTTGTAATGATCGTAGTGATCGCAGCTTTGAGTAAGCGGTGAATTATCGCCGATCCGACCTGGCTGACTTCGAATAACATCCCAGTTGGACAAACCACGACCTACAAATAACTTTCCTAACATAACTACTTCAACCAATCCGAAAAAAGCAATGATGATCCAAAGGCATCATTTTTTAGACGCTGTTCTGTTTAGAAGGGGCATTTTGCACTTTCGCTAGTTCTTTGCGCTAGTTACTCAAAATACACGTCTCACCTTTTTGAGGCCTGTAGACTCTTGTCAAGTGTAAACGAATCTCCTGCTGTTGCGTAGCTTTACAGGAACATACAGGTCTCCACAGGAGGCATTGGCAATGACTATGGGAACCAAAAAAATGTACCCACCAAACCAGTCTGCACCCTTTACCCTTGGCTGAGGTGATAGAATGACTAATAGCCGGTTTAGTGCACGCGGTCAAGGGCCAAATTGAAGACTGGCTCCCGTCCGAGCCAGTCAAACGTACACCTCCTCCCCTATGGTCAATGAATTGGTAACAGATTCGTCTGGTGAAATAATATGCGACACGATCTATACGTGACCTAGGGGGCGAGCCGATGTGATGTGTAAGTCAGTTTTTTACTCTCCAGAATAGTCTGTCACCAGCTTACCGTCCTAGGGTGTCAAAACTTGTCTCTATATACGCCATGAACTATCTCTATGTACGAACTAATCGTGGATTTGGACCCCAACTACGCGCGTGGTAACCCGGCTATTTGAGGCTGGCTACCTCACCTCCGTCTAATAAAAGTTAGCATCAAACCTTATTCAACCACTCAAATATCTGTGTATCAACAACTGAGACGTCGATATAAAAGCGATGAGTAGGAAATGTTGGCGTGGCCAACTAGTGAAAGACTCATAGAGGTGGCCTGCATCTCAAAGTTCAGGGGCGGGGGTAAGGTCAGGCAGGTATAACGTTATTGATCAGCTCTGTTGGGTTCACAGTGACACGCTCGAACCAAATTGTGACAACAAGGAGAACTAGTTTTCACAATCTATGACCAAATCGGAGAGAATAGGAGAGAATAAACGTCGAAATGAAACTTCTACCACAATCAGGTAATAGAGCAATCGCTTTTGAACTGTAAGGATATTCTCTCCGGTCTTTTCGTTGCCTCTTCGACGATGAACTCGCCGTTGCTGTCGCACAAAGAAATCCTGGGAAGTGACTCATGCTTTATACTACAATATATTATATCGTACGAAGGTGCGAATTCTCGATAGTTTCAAGCCTCTTATTCTAATGAGATTGCGGAATAATCGCCTTTGACGGAAGAACTGCACACTACGGCTGTAGATAAAAGGCCATTGCCTCGATAGCAGGCGGGCCACAATCAAAGTAAGCGTCTACGAACATAAATCACGTATCATGATGACATTCATTTGGGCAAACATCCTCTTCTAAAAGTGTCACCATTGAATATTCTCATCGCAAGCTAAATATTTTATATCAGATTCAAATCAGACCGAGACCACCCCTCGAGGAGTCAATAGAATTTCAGGTTGACCACAGCAAAATACCCATTTTGGGTCTTGAATCGGACTTTATTTCATTTAGATCGCGAACATTTCAATTGATTGGGACCAATCTACATCATGGCAGGTGATTAAGATAGAACACATAGGAACTGGCTCGCCTCCCAACCTCCACCCATCCCAACGCGTATATTATTTTTTTCCGAACAACTCCATGAACTCTCTTCCTCTGGTCTTTTCTTGCACTTTTGTAGTTCGCACACACCTCCCACCGCAAGAGGATCGGTACCGAGACCAGGGCACGCCATTGCGTTGTGATCATTTCCTGAAAAATATTATTTAAAAAAAATACGACCCCCCTAATTCCATCTATCAAGTACGCCCACTCCCCTTGTTTGCTCTTCCCTGATTTCCAACTTCCTTACACGTTTATTTTTTTGATTTTCCAACCTCCTACACGTTTATTTTTCCCGAAAAATTTCTGTTTTTTTTAACCAAAAAAAAATATCTGCTTTCGACGTGGGGGGGGGGGAGAGGACGTGCTAGAAGACTTATGTACGTCTCAAGCACGCTAGCAGCCCTGCGCTGTTGCTAGCATTACTGACAATTACGTCGAGGAAGGGCGATGATGATAGAGCGCACGATCAGCCACAAACGGACACCGATGAATTTATACAATGGAAAGACTTACGACTGACGATGAATAAACAGAGGAAAGTACATTCCCGGACTTTTCTGATTGCAAGAGCACATTTGCTTGCAATTGGGAAGCCCTATCTAGAAGTTACACCTTCCAAACAATCCTGCCGTGAAGCCCATGCGCATGGCGCCATTGCGGAGGTGATGCAATTTGGCGCCAATGGCTTATTTTGATACCTCTCCCGGCAAGCCTATTTCAAGTTCAGTCGCATTCCACAACATTGCAGGACCATAGTCCGGGACTGCTATGGGCACTTGTCTTTGACTGCTTCTCCTCAAGATTGGAGACTGTGGAAGACATTCTGGACCTCGACAGCTTCGCAGCTCGATTGCGATGTCGTGTTGTAAAGACGCCTAAATAAAGGTTATAAAATAGATCTGTGACGTGCTAGCTTAATAAGCTTCGAATTCGATACCAAGAAGGCCAAGGAGACTGAGAACAACAATATTTACACAGTGCTTTCCTTCCGGTTGCACGAACCGTGAGCAGCCGCTGTGCTTTTGCCTGGCATACCCTGATGCTCTGATGTTTGTCTTATTGTCACTCCTCAGCTAACTAGGGAAGGTCGTCAGGTCGAAGTGGCCATTTGTGATGAGATGTAGATCACTAGACGTGGTTTTGGACGCTGATCTTGAATCTGCCTTCAAAATTTGCAAAGCGATTCTCTGAACGGAGTTATGGAGCCGCGTTTACCACGCAACAGGTCATGGGATCGGATCCCTGCTGAGCTTAACTTTTTTGCTTGTTGCGCAAACGTGGCAAAAAGTGATTTTGCCGTCACTACTACTTCAGTTCTCACCTGAGCTTGTCTGAAGAAAAGTTTGCCTCCATTTATTACTGCGCTTGGACTCCTTGAAGAAGCAGTGTAGTGCACTGTAGTCAGGGAGGAAATAGCCTAGTGATCTCCAAAAATCCCGAATCTTCCCTAATATACCTCCTTCCAATGAGCGGCAGGATGTTAAAAGGAAGATCAGCGAAATCCTGAACACTATTGATTTCGCCACGAGTATACCATGATGAAGCCTTTGGGTACACCACATGGTGAAGCCTGGGGAGCACATCCACGCTTGGAGAGGCTTGTCCTTCCACAACAAACCACCGGATCACTGCCGCGTAGATAGTCGCCGTTTGCTTGTCAGGCGTTATCAAATGTATAGACACGGAGAATCGCGGACGCAAGCACGAGTTCCAGTTCAGAGAGAAATGCGGGGCTCGCAACAGAGGTAAAATAGCCGCGTCTGGTAGGTGGCCCAAGGTGCATTGAGTTCCCTCAAAGAAGAGGCTCGTGAAGTCCTTCAACTGCCACGGTTCGTCACTAAGTATTTCATGTTTCCTTTCTAATCCTGAACTTCCCCCTCATAGGTTTTTCGGATCGATCGTAGAGAGCGACAGGGAGAGGGTGTTCGCATGTTAGCTGTGTAAAAGTTGGAGTAGAGGAAGACGGGGTTCTATCACCAGCTCATTTCAATATTTTCGGCTGAGCTCCCAGACATGCTCCACGAAAAAGGGTCACAAAATGGTATATGCTGACGACTTGAAAATCTGCAGGATGATCCACATGGCGGGAGTATTTACTTTTGCAAAGAGCTTCAGATGTGTCGGTTTCTTCGAACAGTATGCAGAGCGCCGTAGAGAATAGTGTACAATAAGGTGAACTTCGAAACATTCCAACATAATCCGGTGGACCCTCCAGCCAAGCCCTTTACGGTTACAATTACCACAACTGAAACTATTCCGTTTGAAATCCAGAAGCGGCGTTATCATACAAAGCTACAGTGACACCCCTTCTCGGCGAACGAGATTACCATCAGCTTCATAAACGCACACTGGGTAGAGGTTGCAGCTCTCATTAGGTGAGACGCGTAAGTTGGCACGTAACCAGCAAGCAGACTAGGAAATTGCCTCCCTCCCCTCCCTTCATACCCTTTCAGGACAAAAGAACTCAGAAAATGCGCTACTGATTCTTCTAAAATGACTACATTTATACAAAAACACTAATTTACAGTTCTATAAGGCAGCTGAGATAAAGTGTTCTGAAGTGGTAGATAAACGAAAGCGAAAGAGTTGAAGGTAGAGTCAAAAAAACTGCAAGAATGCACCATCACTAAATAGATTTGAACCGTCGATCTTCTCAAGCACGGCAAACCTCAAGATTCCGGTATCTTTGTTTAATGAGGTCCACAGCAGATACAGAAGCAGGATTCGTAATCATTGTCGAAGCTTCCACCCTCCAATACATATTTCATTTCAAGTGACCACTTCGACTTGCAGTCCTCATC
The DNA here is from genome assembly GCA_036418165.1 of Cooperia oncophora. Taxonomy (NCBI): domain Eukaryota; kingdom Metazoa; phylum Nematoda; class Chromadorea; order Rhabditida; family Trichostrongylidae; genus Cooperia; species Cooperia oncophora. Next base: position 15,262 of record MU948134.1, read on the forward strand.
GTATGTCTATGTGCGTCCATGCATATTTGTTCCAGGAAGTGATATATGGTATGGAATATGAAGGGTGGCGAGTACCACCCACATCGGAGGTAAAGCTACTATAAGTTCCAGCCCACAAGGAATGGATCCCGGACAATAAGAGGCGGCTATCGACCTTGGACATGGAGTTTCCGCCAATTTTCTCGCGATTCCCTGTGAAACCAGCCCATCCTAGTTATCCTGCTTGTTGTGTTGATGATGATACATATTCGTTAGACTCTACAAGTGTTGTCATTATGTCTTCCTCACACGTTATTACTAATACACTATATCGTGGAGTAGAATTAGAATAAGTCCATGGATCAGCAAAAAGTTTGATGTTCCCATAAGGATGCCTCATTAGTTGAGTCATCGTAACGTACTAGCATGGGATATTTCTGCGCTTGCATATGATGAGAGTAACTTAGTAAATCTCGAGCGAACCTGCTCCTGCTCAACTGTATTGTATCAGGCTCGAAATTGCTGTAACCTTTGATGGCGAAGTTTTGTACCAGTCCAGCAGCTAGGCACTGGGCAATGTGCTGCAGGAAGGCTAATAAGTTATAGTATTGGCCAGTTTTCATCCAAGTGCGACACGACAGTAACGATGAAGCCTCTACCTCGTACAATGCATATAACTTATCAGCCAATACATAACATATATTCCTTACAATGCACATAGTTATCGGCCTTTCTTGCAGCACATTTTCAATATTGAGGTAATAGACTGATACAAAACCGCAAGCGATCAACCAGGACTAGCTTACAGCAAATATCAACGTGATATAATACAGTGTGAGTGGTACTTAATCGTGTTAAGCATTATTCAAAGCAGTTTTGAAAATACCAGTCGGATGGGTGATCCTCCTTCTGTTTCAGGGCCCGGCTTCGCCGGGCCGACCTGGCTTCGCCAGGCACTCTTCCCTTGGGCGAGGTAGAATGCGCTAAATGTGCCAAACGGTGGCAGTTGCGTTTTTTATCAAAATGTGGGAAAATGAGTTGAAAAAAAAGCTCGAACATCAGTCATTATCTACCAACATCTGGTCCCTCTTGCTTACTACAGACTTTCAACCGTGAGAAGGCTGCACCATATCATTAAGGACCGCAGTTGCGACATCAGAATGGGTAAAGTTGAATTAGTCCGGATCCTTAACACCCGGAAGAGGCATAACTGCAGAGTCATGGGTGGCACTGAAAAGGAGAACTCACATTGCCTGTACATGTCAAAGTGTGTTCGCACGAAGAGCTCGAATGTTACCACCGACCGGACGTCCCCAACATCCGTTCCTCACCTTTCTAACTCCCCTTATCGAATGTTATCAATAGCTTACAGTTGTCATCCACCAATAATGTTCTTGGCCCATACCCTACATCATATCTTGGAATCAAGAGCTAGCTGATGCTGTCACCCGCGTTATGAATATGGTGACCTTCCCCTTCTAACGCCTCTTATCGGATCTTATCAACTGATATCACTTCCTGTCACCCACCAATAGTGTTCCCGTCACACCCCCTACATCACTTCTTGGAACCAATGTCTCACTGCTACTGGGACCGGCGCTATGAATTTCGTGACACACAGACAGACGCACACACAAACATACACACACACTTACAGACATACTTAGCGGATTATATAGAGTAGGATGGGTGAATTTCTACACTGACTACATGAACGAACGAGTTGAGGCCTGTGTCAGACCTTTTGACAGTAGCCTTGGAATTCTTTATAATTGTGAAATCCTGGTTCAAACCTTCATAAAAATAATTTTCCTAAGAGCGCATGAGCAGAAGTTGAGTTGTAGGCGTTTTTCATGATGTGACTGTTCTCTAACCCATTCTTTGAATTCATCATTTTCAAACCTGATATACCATCCTCAAACCACCCTTCACTTTGTAGACCAAAATCACCATTTTTCAATTTAACTCGCCACTTTTCAATCAAAATTCACCACACTTTTTACAGAGAGCAATTAATTACCTAGATAGCCCTAGACAGCCACCGTCCCCACAGCCACACCCAAATTTCATGGCTATTATGATATTTCAAACTTTTATTCTGTAACTTTCCCCCCGGTTCTGTTCACTTTTCAAGAAATTTTTGCAAATTTCGAAATTCTTAGGTTCTTTCAATGTCCTCAATTTCACATACACTCTTCACACCCAAAGGCGCGCATTCATCCACGGGGTCCGCCCCTCTAGCCGCCCCATTTAAACGTCTCTGGCAAAATTTTGATCTTCTTCAAAATTTTTACGTTTTGAACTTCTTCGGGAAGCCCCACTCTATCTGAGTATCCACCTACTTTTGAAAAATGCT
>MU948156.1:0-10420 GCA_036418165.1 Cooperia oncophora
AGTTAGTGCTTATAGAATAGAAGGATTGTTACCAATGAACAATAGCAGATGCCTCTGAACATGACGTACGGTCTGCAATTTTTTTGCGTAACGGTTAATTTTAGTGTCCTTAAGGCTATCATAGCGTTCACGTTTTTCGGCGGAGTTCCACGCATGGTACAGTGTGTGAAAAACATGTGGGGTCGTATTTTTCCGCTGGCGATTGAGTATCGTATTTGGTCGTTGGGAGAGGGGGGGGGGTCGTATGTGCCTTTTTAGAGCAATTTACTGCATGGAAAATTTTTTTGGTTGTTGGATTTTCGCGTGATTTTCCTGTTCTATGTGTACTATATACCCCCTCCCCTCCTTCCACCACCATCGCTCGACGGAAAATTTTTGGGCGAAAAAATGTAAAATGTGGGAACTTTGTAGGTAGGCGTTGGGAAGGTGGGTCATACTGACACCCTCTCTCAAAGAGGGGTTGTCCTTACACTACACTGGTTTCACAGCATCATTTTGAGGAACCAAAGCAAAATCCTGGTCCGTGATTTGAAAAGTGCAACTTTGAACACCGAACCTATAAAGGATGAAAAATGTCGGCATGAAGGCGCCTCTTGCCCTAGCATTTATTTATTTATTTATTATTCGCGATGGTGTAGTGGCAAGTGGCGCGCTTAGCACTCGCGCGGTCCTGGGTTCGAATCCCAGGTCGACACCCGCTCCAGGCCAACCAAGCCTTCTACCCTCCGGGGACGGTAAATTGGTACCAGATTCGTCTGGGAGGATAAGAACACTGACTTGTTCATCGGCTGCGCCCGCAAAAGGTTATTTCATTGTATTAGCCACATCGCCATTCAATAAGCCACTAAGATTCTGAATGGAAGTAGAATGCGTGCCGCATCCCACAAAGGGATTGATTAACGGCGAAGACTTTATCCTTTTTTATTATCAATTATGTGCACTCCTAGGTGCGCTACATTCTTTGATACCATAATCAGGTGGGAACTAAAAATGCAGAAAAATGAAAACAAAAGGAAAAAAAATACAAAAACACCTAAGAAAGAAAAAAATACAAAAACACCACAGAAACGAGACACAACTTAAAAGAGCACAGCACAAATGAGCTCAAACGACACAGTACGAGCACAGAAAGTCAGCGGAATACTAGAAGTATAACTACTAGCTATAAAGTCTATTATAGGTAGGGAACTGTCCAGTCGAGTATGTATGAGAAAACAAAGAAGAAGAAGCCCCGTCTCATCACCTAGAGCTGTCGTGTGTGTACTTGAAATCACCACAAGTAATGTGAAAAAATTGTTTTCAACAGGCGGATGGCGCTAGGGAAAACGCCACTCTTAGACGACCAAGGGCAAAATATGGAATCAGAGACTGAATTTTCGGAAGTTAGGTATTCCCTATCCCTAACAATCCAGCCTCTGACCCGCCATCTATTAGGTCCATTATTGAACTATCTCCTCAAGTGATAGGCTTAGGGCGAAACTATTAGAATACTTCGTCGCCTCCAAACTGGAGAATTCACTACCTAACAAGCAAAAATTTCAGTGTTAGCAATGAGCAAAACATAATCCCGGAAACCCATTGTAGTCCAGATAGACTGACAGGAGAGCTCGGAGAATATGGCAAAACAAAATTCCACTACTATCTTGCTACCGTACATCCTCAACTTTCAGAATTCTGAAAATATCAGATTTCTTCAAACATGCTTTGAACTCCTCCGAGTTACTAGTATTACTTCGAGTATTCTGGAAGCTCCCAAACGCACAGTGCTGGTCACAACAATAAGACTGTAGACAACGTTTGGAAGACCACTGGAGGATGTTTGACCCTTATTCGCCAGGATAAACGCATCAACCACCGCTTACAATTTGATTCCGAGTCCACTTGCGCCGACTTGGAAGCTAGGTTCAATAGCATTAATGAGGCAATTATTAGCAAACGGATTGCTGGAAGAACATTGAGAGTGCTATAAACGGTAGTGTGCGACCAAAGGCCCGCTGTTCAGCTCGGAACTCCAGAGGGTCAAAGCAGAGGTCGCTCCCCACCAACTTTACTGAAAATCGACGCGAGTAGATGTCACATGTGCTCCAAAGATCTTCCAAACGTGGTCTAAAATATTGACGTTGTGACCGCTGTGCGTCTAGTACCTTCCAGAGTACTAGAGGAAAAGCGCCTTTCCGCCAACATTTTTCATCTTTGTGGCAGTTTTGTCGGTGCCCGAGGTTGCAGTCGGTTTTCGAATCACCTGAGCAGAATTTCCTTCGGTGCCCTGAAAATAATGTCATGGAACTCCTCAAGACCAGAAAAATGTCAACGGTATGGTAGCCTTGTGGATACCGAAATTAGCCGTTACGCAAAAGAATGGCAGCCGTGCCCCATGCTCAAAGACAGTTGCTATTATTCATTGGCAACAACAGTTGGTACACTTTAGTTCGCCGCGAACGGTTGGGCGTGTCAGGCAGTATGAGTGTGTCACGCCGTCAAAGCCGTTCTCTGCCTTCTTGTTGAAGCGCGCATGCGGCAAAAAGTGGTAGAAAACGAGTAACATATGAACGAACAGTCATATGATATGATACAGTCATATCATTTGCATGCTTTAACAACTGGTGTGGAACGGGTTTGGCACCGCTCGAACTCACCGCCAGACATGAAAGTATCCGGGACCAGGAACGCTCTATACTAATTTCCATAGGGGAGCTGTTTTTGCGTTGATCAAGTACAAGATTAAGCCACGCTCATATTTACCTGTACTAAACGAATGAGGCCGGAAATCGCTTGTTGACTGACTTCCAGAAAGCTGAGGCTCTCGCACAATATTTCTCCTCTGTTTTCTGTGCGAACGACGAGACTGTTTCAATGTATTTGCCTCCGGGGTCGCGAGAGCTTGAGTATCCTCAGTGAATGTGTGGTATCCATCGAGGACGTGCATAAGACCTTGAAGTCATTTAAGTGTTCTACATCGCTCGATCCTTATTGACTGGTACCCTACAAAATCGTATATATAGAAACTGCGCATGGTCTCTAAGCAAACCTATCTGTATGATACTCAATACTTCTCTAATGTTCAGTGAGGTTCCGCAAAGCTGGAAAGAGTCTATCATCACGGCTATTCCCAAGATTTCGGAGCCTAGGCTCGTCTCTTCGTTTCGCCCCATAAGTATTACTGCTCTCACGCTCGCTAAAGCTCTGGAGAAGATATTACGGGATAGAATTTTATCACATCTAACGAAACAAAATCTTATTCCCTTGAACAGCTGGATTTGTTGGCGGGGCTTCCACGAGTACTCTAATGGCAGACTGCATTTTTGATTGGACTCTTGCCATTAACGAGGGTAAAGGGGTTGACATCATCTATTGATTTGTGCAAGGCCTTTGATAGAGTGGATCATAAAAAGCTTCTTCACAACTTGTGGCAGTTAGGAATCGATGGCCCCATCTTTAATTGGATAGGTTCCTATTTGGAAGATAGGCATATGTGCGTTAGAGTAGGTGATTGCTTTTCACGCAGTTTTTCTTGCACTAGTGGGGTTCCTCAAGGAGGAGTGTTGTCACCTTTGTTGTTCTTGGCGTACACTTACGACTTACCTCGTTATCTTGACACTCATCCATTGGTCAAAATTAAGATATATGCTGACGATATAAAAATATATGGCGTTTATGACAGGGATAATCATGACTGCGTGCACCGAGCGCTAACCCAGTCTATATGTAACATTATGGAGTGGGCTGTTGCTTGGGGGATACCTGTGAACTTTTCAAAAACGTTTGTTCTTCATATGGGAGAAGCCAGGGTTGTACCGTACACGGTTAACGGAGTGCCAATTAGTATTTCTGAGGAAATTCGCGACCTTGGGTTCCTAGTGAATTCCAGTAGAGTTTCCCATACCCAGATTTTGACACCATCGTTCGGAAAGCATTCACAACCCTTTTTGCCATACTCAGGAATATTCGACAAAATGATCCTTCAATCCTTGTTGAAGCTCTACAAGGCTTATGTTGTCCCTATTCTTGAATATGGTTCGCAAATATGGAACCCCCACACCAAGAAACTGCAAGCGAAAATCGAGAAGGTCCAGCAAACTTTTACCAGAATTTTGATGTATAGGTGTTACCCTGACCCGTCATACCCAGTTAGCTTACCCAGTTATAGGGAACGCTTACAGCTTTTCAATCTCAAATCATTAATGTACAGGAGGGTGTTCAATGATATTGTGTTTTGTTTCAAGATATTGAAAGGAGAGCTAAGATTGAAACCCAGTAAGTACTGGTGTTCAGACCGACAAACGGCCGCATCTCTTCGCTGTCCTTACAATGTCATAAATTATACGGAAGGCACCGAACACAGGTTTTTAACTCACTATTTGCCCGAGGAGCGAGATGGATCCAGTCCCTGCCATCGGACCTGCAGGAGGCGCCTAGCATCTATGCGTTTAGATAGTACAATTAAAAGAAGGTGGATTTAATGAATCTGATGGGCATGCCAAGATTCTACAATGATTTTCAAGCTTCGGAATGGTTCTTACTTACGTGTTTTGCGTTGCTTCATTTTTGTTTGTTTTTTTCATTTCATATACTACTTGGATGTTTTTACCTGTAAACTATGGTTCTTGCTGACATTGTAGCGCACCTTAGCGTGCATGATAAATAAATAAATAAATAAATACGATGCTCCGTTCGAAGTAGTTGCACAGAAATTCAAAAGAAGCGTCGCGCCCATGGCTATGCCGTTTGGTACTCCAGCCACTCGGCACCGAGCCATTGAACTGCCCAAGTCACCAAAATCTATCTCTATATACAAGTTAAACTATCTCTATATACAAGTTTTTAGCGGATTTGGTGACTTAGGCAATTTAAAAATGAGCTCGGTGCCGAAATTTCCGGAGTCCAAACGGCATTAGCCCGCGCCCATTGCCCCACACGCGGACGAGTCGCATTAGTATCGATTCTCTTGCCCGTTTCTCCGTCGTGTTCCAGTACTCCTTTATAGGATGGATTAGAGGATAACGCGAGGATAGGGTACACGATAAGATAAGTACGCGGTATAAAATTCAGGAAATGAAGGTTGATCTTCATTTATCGATAACATTCAGGTGTACTTCCAAACGGTATGTTATGAGCTTTTGATGGGATGATCTGCCTGTTCTCCTTTGTAGTATGGTATCGACGAAGAACAAAAGCACCCGAAACACTCACCCAAGGATACCGAGTCACAGCTGAAATGATTAGCCCTTCGAACAATTACTTAGACGATTTTCATCCTTCTATGCATAGACGTGCTCTCAGACACCCCTCAGATCCAGGCGATGATCTGTGTCATTTCGACGAAATGTCGAAAAGGATTCCAGATCTGTTGGTCGAGAAGAGGAGGAATTACGACGGAAGTTGGCCAAGAAGTAGTAAACACGCCTGCGTGATCGGGCTCGTCAAGCCATTAAAGGATATCGCTCAAGACAAGCAAGCCCTCCCACCAGAACCGGTCAATCAGTACTAAACTCGTCTGAGAAAATAAAATCACTAAGCTGTACATTACCAACTCGTTATTAACTGTACAGCGCAAGCTGGCGTTTGAATGAATGATCTTGAAAGAAGGACCGTTGCTTAGCGCATCCCAAACAGTTCATGTAAAAAGAGGAGTGCTTTATTGCCTACTTTTTAACCCCTCTTACCAGAGATGCGGTTCGGATTCGTTCGGCATGACTAGGGTTGCCAGTAATTCTCTTTATGTACCACATAGTTAACTAGGCAATATCATTCCTGTGTAGGTTTGCCCACTGTATCGAACTTTTAGCCGGAGGATTTTGTTCCAATAGCGGATACAAGCTCAGTGAGCAACGCATCTGGGAACGAGCATTTAAAGTATCGGACAGTATACGGCACGTTCCTTCATCGCAATCTATGACTGAAATTGCACGATACTATCACTCTTATCCACAATGAACGATAACGCTAGCGAATCGAAGATATCGTAGTCTAGACTCCAAGGAACATTGTGATACTCGGGTGGGCAAAGACTCATAAGGATTCAGGCTTCGATGGTCGTTGGCATTTGCGCCAAAAATAAGCCTGTTCTGAACTACGTTCCGAATGCGTGGTAGTGCGGCCCTTAGTTAAGACAAATCGCCTCCATATGTGACAAAATGCGTTTACTCTCCGTATCCCAGACATGAGAAGGGCCTGGCTGCGTACTTTTGAACATGGAGTGCAATACTTCTTGGGACAACTGCCATCCAGGCTCGGGACAGGCATTGCGATTGTCACAAACTGGCAGATTCTCATTAAAAGCGCTGTCCCCGCCACTTTTGGATGAAAGTACGCATTCACGCCCTCCCAACTCGAGATAAGTATTGTGAGCATCTGCTTCGGGCTGCGTCGGGATCTGGAAGGTCCCTGAAATTGTAAGCGAACGAATGTGTGTTGCTGTTTTTTCTGATGTATAAGACGCATCCATTTGAAAAGCAGCAGAGACACGCGTGACAACGTGAGCGAAACGTTTCTAGACACAGTAGAAGTTGTTTGCGTAGTTTCAGTATTATTTGCATGCTCAGTTCTGTTCCATTCACAATCTATTGTAGTGAATCGGAAAGAGGCATCTTCTTCGCCCTAAAGCTGCATTCATACCTTGCGACAGCGTCCTCAAGCGACCAATAGCGTTCACCAGCGTCCCGAGCGTGAGAACTAGGAAAGTATAGACATACAGGGGAGAGGCAATAAAAAAAGACACTTTGGCCGAGTCACATATCAGTAAAGTTTACGCAGCCCAGATAGAAGACGTGGATACGAGTACCAGGGCGGAAGATACCCAAGATGTTCCTCGATAAGCAGGAGCAGGCTCTCGTCCATCACCTTCATGTACACCAAAATATGAAGCCATCTCCAATCGCAGCCGACTGGAGAAGGCCTATGGAATCCCGAACAGCTGCGAAACTTCTTGTATGGAGTCACCCATGGACAGCTACCTGGAGACTAGAACTCTTGATCTGGAAGACCTCCAACATCGAGCAGCTCCGACAACGTCGCTACGGTCTCAGGATATCATCTTCACCGCAGTCGCCAAGGCGCGGGTTGATGGTATGGACCGGAAGTTCCTGGATGGAAAGACCGATATTTTCTTCGTGGACCCCGGACTGAAGGTGAACGCTGACGTCACTGCATTTTTGATTGGACTCTTGCCATTAACGAGGGTAAAGGGGTTGACATCATCTATTTTGATTTGTCCAAGGCCTTTGATAGAGTGGATCATAAAAAGCTTCTTCACAAGTTGTGGCAGTTAGGAATCGATGGCCCCATCCTTAATTGGATAGGTTCCTATTTGGAAGATAGGCATATGTACGTTAGAAGGGTGTGTACTTTTCACGCCAGTTTTTCTTGCACTAGTGGGGTTCCTCAAGGAGGAGTGTTGTCACCTTTGTTGTTCTTGGCGTACACTTACGACTTACCTCGTTATCTTGACACTCATCCATTGGTCAAAATTAAGATATATGCTGACGATATAAAAATATATGGCGTTTATGACGGGGATAATCATGACTGCGTGCACCGAACCCGAGTCTATATGTAACATTTGATGGAGTGGGCTTGTTGCTTGGGGGACACGTTGTGAATTTAAAACGTTTGTTCTTCTTTATTATGCGGAGATAGCCAGGGTTGTTACCGTCCACACGGTTAACGGAGGCGACCTTGGCGTCCTAGTTGCTCCAGTTTTTAGATTTTTCTCATCACATTGACACCATCGTTCGGAAAGCATTCACAACCCTTTTTGCCATACTCAGGAATATTCGACAAAATGATCCTTCAATCCTGTTGAAGCCTCAGGAATATTATTTTTTTTTTTTTAATGATCCTTCAATCCTGTTGAAGCCTCTACAAGGCTTATGTTGTCCCCATTCTTGAATATGGTTCGCAAATATGGAACCCCCACACCAAGAAACTGCAAGCGAAAATCGAGAAGGTCCAGCAAACTTTTACCAGAATTTTGATGTATAGGTGTTACCCTGACCCGTCATACCCAGTTAGCTTACCCAGTTATAGGGAACGCTTACAGCTTTTCAATCTCGATCATTAAGGTGCCAGGGAAGGGTGTCAATTGATATTCGTGTTTTGTTCAAATATTGATAAGGAGAGCTAGATTGAAACCCAGTAAGTACTGGGTGTTCAGACCGACAAACGGCCGCATCTCTTCGCTGTCCTTTACAATGTCATAAATTATACGGAAGGCACCGAACACAGGTTTTAACTCACTATTTGCCCGAGGAGCGAGATGGATCCAGTCCCTGCCATCGGACCTGCAGGAGGCGGCACGTCTTATGAGCTCACCGTCTGATAGCATGCGAGATTTCTAGATGATTTCAAGCTTCGGAATGGTTCTTACTTACGTGTTTTGCGTTGCTTCATTTTTGTTTTTTTTTTCATTTCATATACTACTTGGATGTTTTTACCTGTAAACTATGGTTCTTGCTGCAACTTGTGGCGCACTTAGCGTGATGATTTAAGTAAATAAAACAAATAAATAAATGCGGATGCTCCTTCGAGGTTAGGTGCAATCGCTAAGGAAACGTTCCGCCCATGGCTAATGCCGTTTAGCCTCCAAATTCCGCACGAGCCCCATTTTGAATTGCCTAAGTCACCCAAATCCGCCTAAAATTGTATATAGGGATAGTTTAATCGCTAGTACGAAATGCTACATTCAGTCTTGTCCTGTCTCCAAGGGAGGGCACTGCGATCACTCCTGGCTCGCCTTAGAAGAGCCAGATGATCGTAGAGTTCATCCATTACCGCCAGCGGCAATAGTAGATGTCAATTCGTTAATCAGACGTTCAAACTATCTCTAATCAAGTTTTAGCGGATTTGGAACTTAGGACAATTAAAAATGAAGCTCGGTGCCGAAATCTTCGGAGTGTCAAACGCTTTAGGCCCGCCATGCCCACGCACAGCGACAATTTTACGATTCTCTTGCCCGTCTCCGTCGTGTTCCAGTACTCCTTTATAGGATGGATAGAGGATAACGCGAGGATAGGGTACACGATAAGATAAGTACGCGGTATAAAATTCAGGAAATGAAGGTTGATCTTCATTTATCGATAACATTCAGGTGTACTTCCAAACGGTATGTTATGAGCTTTTGATGGGATGATCTGCCTGTTCTCCTTTGTAGTATGGTATCGACGAAGAAAGCACCCGAAACACTCACCTCAAGGATACCGATCGTACAGCTGAAACGATTGCCCTTGAAACAGATACTAAACCGATTTTCATCCTTCTACTCATAGTACGTGCCCATCAGACACCCCTCAGATCCAGCGATGAACTTGTCATTTCGCGAAATGTCGAAAAGGATCAGATCCTGTTGGTCAGAAGAGTCAGAGAATTCACGAACTGGAAGTGGCCAAGAAGTAGTAAACACGCCTGCGTGATCGGGCTCGTCAAGCCATTCAAAGGATATCGCTCAAGACAAGCAAGCCCTCCCACCAGAACCGCAATCATCATCTTCTGTTCTTATTTTGCAGCTCAAATGTTATCCGCATCAGGAAATTGCGTTTTACTTGTATTCCAAAGCGCAATTACAGGACTTGGCAAAGTGCCAAGAGAGCCGCACGCGACACGCGCGCACACGACGGATGTTAGCATGAACGGGAGTCTGCGCCGCAAAAGGTATTGGGCGGAGCATGGAGGAATTAGCGTGTTTCACGGTCCTGTATCTCCATTCCTGCGCATGTTAGGACGGGGAAACCGCTACGCTTCGACAGCTGGGGGGCTGATAGTCACGCACACCCAAACTATGTGTGATCGTACCATGTGTCTTTAACGGGACTGTAAGTTCCTACTGCAGCAAAACTTTGAGAAAATTCTGCAAGGATAGCAAGACTTTTGAAGTTGTCTTGTTATAAACTGCTGTTTTATGCCACAATTCGCGTTCCGAAAGTTATAGACATGCTGAGTTATGGGCAAAAGTCGTGCCCCAGGCGGGAGTCGAACCCGCACCTCATGCTTTTCGGGTGCGCTATTCGTTACTTCACCAGGGCCGCGAGTGCTGTAAGGTAAGAGCGATCCTAGTGGCGTAACGGATAGCGCACTCGCCCGGAAAGCGTGAGGTGCGGGTTCGACTCCCGCCTGGGTTTGACTTCGCCCATAACTCAGCATTCCTATAATAACAAGATTCGTTATCGGTATCGTCTGACCTCAGTCAACTTATAGTGTAGTTCTCTGCGGACGGTTGGGCGTGTCAGTGCGGCTGCGTTTGGCGCGGTGCCAAACTCGTTCTCCACCAGTTGTTGAAGCGAGCAAGTGATATGACTGTATCATATCGTTCGTATTACTCGTTTTCTACCACTTTTTGTCGCATGCGCGTTTCAACAAGAAGGCAGAGAACGGCTTTGACGCTGTGCACACTCATACTGGCTGACACGCCCAACCGTCCGCAGCGAAG
>MU948168.1:0-11009 GCA_036418165.1 Cooperia oncophora
ATTTCATGCAACTAAATTTTGCAAAAATTCAAGTTCAAGGTTACAAGGTCAATACCTTTGGCGTAGGAACTGTCAAGGTAACGTCCAAATTTGGCTTGATCACAGAAACATCACTGAAAAACTCAAAATTGAGTTAGCACATTGCGAAATAGACGCCAAACGTGACTTTCGATGTCTGAGGAGATCGGGGCTAGAAAATTTGGTTGGTTTTGTGGAAATTTCTACCGCAACCAAGAGCAACGATGGGTTCATAACCGTCTCTACGATCGCACACGTGGAACCCTGGACTGCGTAGTCTGCCCGAACGGCAGGGAGGGAGACTGCGCGGTCACGGTGTGGTCTATAAGATCACCTGCCAAATATATGGTGATGAGTACACAAGTGAGTTAGCAAGGCCGCTTTTGTGCGGAGCAAAGACGAACGTTGACGGCAAAACTAAGTCATGGGTGTCAACTGCACTAGGTTTCCACTGGATGAATTCCCATGGCGGGGTCGACTTCGGAGTCACGGTAGAGGTCCTGGAGCAAGAAATTCAAACTGCCGCACGCAAAACCCTCGAGGCATTTTGGATCCAGGTCAAGGATGCAAAAATGAGCCGGAGGGGAGAGATGTCTGTCAAATATGTGGGGGTTAATCCTCGTATACAAGTCTAACGCTCCTAACGGGACCATGAATGCGATCGGTGTGAAAGCTTTCTCTGCTGTGCTAGCCGTAGCGGATCTAGTGGATCTTGTAGATACGGTATTTTCCTCTCCCTAATGTTGGGTGATGATTAGAATGGGGTGAAAGGTTTCTGCCAGATGGCGTGACATTTGGTCAGATAGTTCAGTAATCGATTTCAATCCTTTCAGGCTCCGAATAAGGTGAATCACCAAAACCTTAGCCGCCTAGAAAAATCATTTCAACTTTGAGAGTAGTTTAAGCAGAAACAGCTGTACACCAAAATTGAGTCGGAAAAAAAACAAACGAAAAAAATGAAGTGAGCGGTGAGCGGCTACTTACCCAAGACTGAAACGTGGAGGAGCACCAGATGGCGTGGAAACCTTTACCGAATTATTTAGTTCATCGCATTTGGCACTTCCTTCAATTCGACGTTTTGCCTGCAAATGATTGCTACATCACGGAAATGCTGAAAAGGTTTGAATGGAAATACTGAATATTTGGAAAACGCCGTTACATGGTAAAAAGAATCCTAGGACAAAACAGACCACATACCTTGGCAATAACTCGTCCCGATGTCGATGTTGTAGGAGTTTCCTTACCCGTAGCCTTCGGAATAGGTTTTCCAGAGTACATTTCATCAAGTCGTTTCATATGTTCCAAGTAGGATTTGACAGAATTAGACTGGAAAAGTTAGCAACTACAATAGAAGATTCCAGAATGATTCCGCGATAATGTTTCAAGAACGAAATACTGTGAGAAACAGGTTTTGGGTTCTACTACTTATAGCTGCCTGTTCAGAATTCGTGGGGCTTCATACTTCGGAAAGTTCTAGGAGTTTCCAAATTCACAAGCCACGCTTTTAAACAACGGCTTGAACAATGCAAACTACCCTCTGCTGCAGGCAGAACAGGAAATGACCGAGTGAAAACTAGAATAAACTCAGAATGTAATGGTGGATCTTTCGAGGTTTCTCAAGGATGAACTTAATCGGCCTCAGGGTACGGCATCGTGATGTGTGAAATGGTGGTGTCAGTACGACCCCCACCTCGCGAGGGAGAGTGTCAGTACGGCCCCCCCCCACCTAAAAGAGGGTCTCGGTACTACCTTTCACCCCTCTCCTTCCTCAACACCTACCTACCAATTTCCCAAAATTCCCAGTTTTTCACCCAAGGATTTGCCGTCGAACGGGGTGGCGGGGGGGGGAACTAATATGTTAAACACGATGCAACAAAGAATAATCACGAAAAGTCAATGACCGGGAAAAATTTTTTACCCAACGCGGCAAATTCCCAAAGCCGCATACAACCCCCCACTCCCAACAAAGACCAAATACGACCCCCCAGCCGCGCGCTCCCCAGCGGCAAAAGTACGACCCTCTATTGTTTCACATAACGATCCTCTACCCTTGCTTTGGCCTGACGTTTCCAGATAGCAGCCTTCTTCAGAGGCCCAAAAGTGTTTTGAGTTGTAGAGATCAAGGGCCCCCATCAAGCGCCTGATATACCACAGCATTCCACCACGTAGTTATTACCTAGTCGCAGTGAACCCAGTTACAACCAAATTATCTCCCAAAAAATATATTGAAAAATGGGTGCAGCAGAACAGCTATAGTCTCAGTCTAAAAAAGAATGACAAAACTTACAAAATCATAATGAGCACACTGCTTGTACCATTCTTGTAGCTGTCGAATAAATTCTCTGTTAAGGCGTGACACCTTGTCGTTAAATTGAAGTGTTCGCATTTGCTGTTCCGATGTCTGCATATCATCGGCTGCCATTTTATTTAATTGGACCCGATAGTGTGCACCCTAAAAATGTATGGATAAAGTTCTTATTTCACAAACTTTGCGATTCGCCTGGAACGCTTTAGTAGACAGCGGTTCCGAACTACAGAAACAGCAACTGAACAATCAATTGAACAGAACAACTCGCAAAACAACCGCATTCAGCAGTAACAATAACAAGACTGTGTATTTCATGTTACTGGTAATCAATCCTTCACTCGTTCAACCTTTCATTATCTGCCCCTTCCTATGCACCAATGGAATAGCAGTGGCAACAAACCAAGCTACCCCTCTAAAGGTGCTAAAATATTGCGCCATAGCTTACACAGCAACAAAGTTCCAGCCGCTCAAATACGGGCCCACGTACTGATAAAAGTTTCTACGGCGCGAAATGGCTTGGGGGTGTGACATCTGCCCCTTGGTTACTTTCTTTCGCTCGAGCCATCAAAATAAGAGCTATGAAGTCTTGTGAAGCCAGTGGTCCCAGGCAGACATCTCATTAATCCATTTGAAGGAAGGAAAAGCGACATGGGAAGTAGCGAAAGCACAAAATGTAATTCCTCCGGCCGAATTGCGCCAGTTTCTTCTAACACAGAACGGTAAACCGAACGGAACTTTCTTGTATTCCATCCTGCTATCCAGAACTGTTTCCAGAAACTAGTTTTTTTTAAAGAATCGTTTATCCACATGGTTACGTACACACATTTCTCTACGAAAATGGCACGGGACCTATTTATTTAACTCAGGCAAGAACAAGTAATGTTCTAGAGAAATTGGTCACTTAATCAGACCTTCGACCACATCTTCAGCTCCTACGCTACATTCGACGCTGTTCGGAAAGGGGAGAAGGGCAATGCATGCTTCTAAACCAAGCTCACGCTATTGTATAGCTGTACAGGACTTCACAGGCCTCTACAGGATTCACTGGCAGTGATCAATTTGAGCGTAGGCAGGCACTGCAGTGATCGATGTTGTTCGGCAAAGTACCCTCACTAAGCCAAACTGCGCCTTACATTCTGCTACCGATACCGAGTTGTTCTTGTGTATGGGAATGAGAAGCTCGCATTTCTTCCAAAATTTACTACTTTTACTAATTTAATTTACTAACTTTTTTTGGAATAAACTTTTGGAGTTTCACATTGTTATTACACATTCAGATGAGTAATGAGACTCCGGGACAGCATCATACTCCGAAATTTACTACGTTTCGCGCAGTAGCCTTATTCAAGTCATTGAATTACACAAGCAAGATATCGACTGTGTAATTCAGTGACCTGAAGAAGTGCTTAGGCCCGAAACGTAGCCAGTAAATTTTGGAATAAAGAAGAGCTACTCACTTTAATACACAAGAACAAGTATGCAATACATATCGAAGGCATTGGTAACCCATCTATATAAGTTAACTATCAAGACTGGGGGTTCAAACCTCAAACCATATATGCGCTTCCCGATGCACACTGACTCCTCTCTGCTCCGATGGAACAAAAGACGAACCAAAATTCCGCTCATTTCAACCTCCTAGGATAATGCTCTTTCAAAGAGCTAGTTTTGAAGCATAGAACCAATCAATCCGAGGTGTCCATATGATCACCGAATCACTCACACACATTAACCGCTCACCAACCGTTTAACAACCCATCCATGGCAACCTCCACTCGCACAAAGTATCTCGTTGGTCAAAGACCTGTGAACAACAAGAAATGCTAACTGCTACGTTTATTGAATCAACGAATCCACTGAATCTAATAATATAAAAGAGACACTTGCTATCTTCTGAGTACTGATTCTGTGACGTATCTCGCATAAGCGCAACGCGTGGTGCGGCATGGCCTCGAACACAAACACATCTTTACTACCACCGAAAACAACATATGTTCTGAAAAACGAATCCTTTATGACTTTCTCAACGGAGATAAAGAAGCAGTAGGCCACTCTACTTACTCATTATTGTACTGAACAAGGAAACGTGTACATGTTTACTCTCGCACTCAAAAGGCTGACCTATGAGTCATAGCAAGGTACCAGAGTTTGAACCACTCCGCCCTGATCAACCTTGAACTTGATGCCTCGGCTCTCCACCTTTTTTAACCCAGAATTAAATTTCTACGCAATGGTTCACACTGCTTAACGCATTGAACGTCGTGTGCATGGACTTCAACGGACCTCACCCTTGTAGGATTGAGAATTTGTTCCCTGACAAAACACGGTGGTGTTCCTCTTACAGATGTGCGTCACTGACATTTGACAAATTAGTGGTGGTCAAATAATAAATGAGTCGCGTTTCTCCTTAGATACCGCAGCCGCTCAACGCGTTACTTAGGTTTAGAGCACCAGTTGCGCAAAACATAAAATACTCATAGAGCACCAGATTACCAGCCCACAAGAACCCTAGTCTATTAAGAGTCAATATCTCTGCAAACGAGGGGGCATGTTGAGCGTAGCGGTGGGTTGTAGAGCAGCCAATGCGTTCTTTTCCATCCATCCTATTTGATGATGCGATTCTGAACATGCAACAAATGGTGGAAATCGCTGCCTTGGTTGCGTTTTTAATGACCATACGTTACAGTGTCTTACAAGGGAATGGTTTGTAATCCCATGGAACTTTGGATGGGGACCTAGGTACATCGATAGAGCCTCGAATGCTGATTACGAATATGCCCAGATTCAGAAGTGCGGCGGGACCTCACGACGAGACTGGGCGGTCAAAGCTTGGGGTTCTGGCTCAAGGCGCTGCTGACTGGATGGCCTCGCATAGTGCCACGCGTGGCGTCGTGGTAATGGTCTCGCTTTCGAAAACGCATGCGGGTTTGCATCCGGTTGGCGCGAAAATTTTTGCTTCGCTCCGTATAAGAGCTTCAACTCTAATTCCGAAATTCTTCCGAATTTACGGCCCAGCAGGGCAAGTAGATCAAGTACATCAAGTATACGAAATACTCGATCTAGTATGGATTTGGTCATATCTGCCTCTCTGAACATATTACCTATCCGACAATTCAAAAGTTTTGCCCAGAATCGCAATTTGGCCAGACGAGCGTTTTTTCGTCGAAGGAAGTGATATTCGTGTTCAGGGGGTCGAAATCTCCCATGAACGAATTTCTCGCTAAAACTTTGAATTGTCTGATGGCGTAAGCGTAATATGTTCAGAGAGGGCAGCATATGAAATAATTCCATACTATGATCGAAGTATGGTCGCTATACTTGATGGTACTGATCTACTTGCCTGCTGGGCCGTAAATTCGGAAGAATTTCGAAAATTAGAGTTGAAGCTCTTATAGGTAGCGAAGCAAAAAGTTTCGCGCCTACCGGATGCAAACCTGCATGCGTTTGACTTGAAAGCGAGACCATTACCACGAGGCCACGGTGGCACTGCCGAGGCATCGATCAGCAGCGCTTACGAGCCAGAACTCAAACTTTGACCACCCAGATCTCGTCTGGGAGGTCCCCGTAGCACACTTTTAATCTGCATAATCGTAATCAGCAGGCGAGGGCCCTTAATCACATGAACCTCGGTCTCCAGTTAAAAATTCCACGCGGAAGTTCAAAACTATTCCTTTGTTAGACTCATATGCAAGAAACGGTATTCCGTTTATCTCACCATCATAGAACAATAAGAACGCGTTCATACTTTGTGACTCGCGTGAACAGGGAAATTGGCACGTCACGTTTCGGGGCAAAATGCACGCCTACAGGGGCGCTGATCGGCTCCGTTGTAGCGCAACTTGGGAGAAATAACAGACATCGACACTTATTACGTTGCTGAGAACGCACGGACGTTTAGAAAGGGGACCGCTACACACTGGGTTCGGACAAGTCCATCCACTCATTGAACCCGTATTGCTGCCCAAGTCACTGACGGCCCAATATCCCTTCGATGTGTAGGAAGCAGCCTTGTCCACACGCTTAGCATAAATAGGTATAGGAAAACCCATCCTTTATAAACAGCATTTGACCTTTAAATGCAAGTAAGTTCGAAGTGAGATAGTGTGGAAGTCCACAAAGATACGGAGGACAACATGACTAGCGCCTATCGCTCGTTCATTGCTCACACGATCAGG
Organism: Cooperia oncophora; assembly: GCA_036418165.1. Taxonomy (NCBI): domain Eukaryota; kingdom Metazoa; phylum Nematoda; class Chromadorea; order Rhabditida; family Trichostrongylidae; genus Cooperia; species Cooperia oncophora. The sequence continues at coordinate 6,502 of MU948168.1, forward strand.
TTGCGAATTATGGTGGGTATGTTTTCCATTGATTTTCGCCTTTTATTTCAAAAGTAACTATGAAAAAGTACTAACCAGTCCCATTGATATCACAAACATTGTCGCGGAGATAGCCAGGTACGTGTTAAACTTCGATTGCAACTCAGCATGCACCTTCTGGTACGGCTGGAAAGGCACGGCCATGTAGTCGAGGGTGACTGGTGGGCCAGGATTAACTAACCCTGTAATAATTACGCAGTATAGAGCTGTAAGCAACAAGGAAAAGCAACTAGTCAAGATGATCTTTGACCGTTCTCTCCAGAACGCTTGTTTATGGCAAAACGTTATTCCATCTTAAAGGCACGTTCCTCGTTCATTCGATATTCGGGTGCGTTCATTGGACATCTAGTCCTGCTCGAAGTACAGAGGATGTACTACTTTCGCAGCTCAAAAACACCTAAGGAGAGCGCTACTCGCTCGCGACGGAGCCACCTCTCCGCCCACCGGCCACCACAACGCCCAACTTCCATTTGCAAATGCTTACTGCTTGGTGGTGTTGCTCCAGCTCTAGCTCTTTCCAACTGAAAAAGTGAGCGTGAGGTGATAAGGGGAAGAGCTGTTAAGTAAGAGCTTGCATGACCACGCCTTTTCTTCGCCTCATGCATCTAAACGACTCTAGTTTGCTACGGATGAAGAGGCGAGTCAGGTATGAGTGGGCCACGGCGAAGAACCCATTCTCTGCCAGCCGTTGAAAGTGTATGCAACAACGATTGGTAGAAAACGAGTGACACGAGCAGCCTTGTCACTTGCTCGCTTGAAACAGCGGGTGGAGAGCGGGTTTGGCATCACGCCAAACTCAAATCCGCCTGACAAGCCCCTTCGTCCACAGCGAGCTAGACAGACAAACGCGGTCCAGCATTATATGGGGCTTTCGGTTCTTTTTATTGTTTTTTCCTTCACTTTTGTGATATTTACCACTTGTCATCACAGTATTCGAAGGCATAAGTAAATATCTCGAAGCGCGGGGCTTTCAAGGAGATTGTGCGGTTCTATTGTCAAAGACTCACCTCGTGATGGACCGCCTGACCCAAGACGTTTTGGCTGCTTCGTGATAACACGTCCCAAAGCCAGAAGACGAGAAAACAAGGCACGGTTCATCTTTGGCTGAAAAAGACAAATCACAGAGCAGATCCATGCAGCTTGAGTTGGAACGGTAGCGCACACCGAAAACGTATTAGATATCCAACCAAATGTCATGATCAGAAGCGTCTGTGCTACATAGAAAATCACATTTAGGGAGCGGACCCGGATGGCTTCCCGGAGAAAGATCGCTGACATGGGCCCATTTTACAAGAGGGCAAAGCAACGGGTCACAAACCTAAGCGCCCACTACTACATGGCCGCGGGTGCGCTCTCGAACGTCAGGCCGGTGGTTGCTACCATGTCTTAAGAACTCTCCAAAACGCATTAGAGTCATATTCCGAGAAATGATCTGGAACCATGAGAGGTGCTCGCCAACGGAGTTGTTAGAATGAACCGAGGGAGACACACCCGGGAGCGTGAATAAGTGAGCATGTGCTGAATTCGTTCTCGTTCTTGAAGCTTAATCATTCCATTTCCACGAGACAAATAGTTGCGATGCAAAGCGGTGGGCATTATAAAGCATGAGCTGTAACTGAGAAAGAGATCGGCCTACTTCGACTAATGACACATGAGCCAGGTAGCCCCTCGCGGCTCACCTTCTGAGGATTCGAACGTTCGCGAATATTTCAGTTCATGGGCAAACACGCACGTCACAAGATTACCGCCACATTCATCGGCTGAAGCAAGGGCAGCGAATACGAATCACCCTGCCGGAAGCGTCCAGACGGCAGTCGACCTTCCCAATCAATGTGCAAGGCGTGTAGCCTCAAATAGAAAACAGGTTGCGTAAGCATCTAATAATTCTTGTTCTAGCAAGGATGAGCAAGATAATGCGTAAGCAAAAACACGCTCTAAGGAAAGCTATACTACAAACCGCAAATCAAGTCACCCCCTATCGAATGAAATCAGTGCCAGTTAATCGAGGCAGAGCCTGAACCTCATTACAACATAGCCTTAAATTCACGAATTTTACTGTCATGTTTGAAAATAGAATAACAGAGCTCCACTGCAACAGATTTAAAGAAGTGTCCCTCACCCACGCCGTATCCTTCCTGATTCGGTTCTAGCGCCTTGGCTTTTCCAAGGGCACCATCTATAGCTCTCGTAGTGTCAAACGTTGACATGGAAGCGTCGCTTCTTGTGAAGATCACAGTAAAATGCGATTGCCGATCTAATTACAGCAAATAGTGGATGAACTGACAGCATTAATAATAGATGATACAACTTCCCATGAAGACAAGAAAATGATTTAACTGCCACTCCCGAGAGCGACTCGTTTGAAACTGCCACTCCATCGTTATCGATCCGTTTCAACAGCAACCTTTGTTGGCTTGTACAGACGTCGCCTTTAATTCACGTAGCATTTGAATCACCGGGTTTGAATCATTTCCATAACTACAATTAGAATCAAGGAACTATTTACTTGTAGTTAACCGACATCTCCTCAAAATATACCCTACTACGTCTTTTACACAATACCGGACCCAAAACAATAAAGAAACGCACGCCAGCCGACAGGATAATTGACGCGCCCAGAAAGATCCTCGTGGGCGCATTCGCTCAATAATTCAGGAGCTTCTTCTTCCATTTTTCAAATCTGACAGAGAAATTCGTGAATTCAAGTCTATATTGTTACCCGTTGAGCTTTTGTGAATGAGAATTAACCAGTTTTCAAATTTTTCTTCTTTGCAAGCATACTGTATGTCAAGACATCCTTGTTATCGTATCATCCGTGATACAGTATCCAAATTATTTCGTCGCAGCGGTAAACGCTCTCAGTCCATGAGTGTGCAGTGTCGCGATAAGGAGTGAAGATGTCGAATGTAGAGTGAAGAATTCTGTGATTAATGTTTTTTGTGAAATTGATATTGGTCGGTTTTCCAGGGCGTACACCATGATGCAGGATCCGAACATGCCGAATCACCATCCGGACATGATGGTCGAACATCGCCATATCGACGGTGAACTTGTCGACGAGGCTAAGGTGAGCTAACCATATGATCTAGTGTGGGAGGTAAATCACCAAGACGGCCTGGAAGGTTTGTGTGAGCTAGCACATCGTCGTTGTGGAATTCCTTGTGGGAGAAACGGTCGTATTTGGGCTCCGTAGAGCGAGAGAGGGGTCATGTTTCATCTCAAGAAAAGTTTTTTGATTGTTTATTCGGTGCTAACGTAGTTCGTGATAGTAATGGTGATGGCCCTAGGGAGCTGCACTCATGACGACTGCGTTCATACTCTGCGACCTGGGAGCGTCTCAGGGCACTTGTCAACGCGGAACCTCTCTTCTCTTTCCTTTTTTTCTCTTCCTCTTCTTTTCTCCTCCTTCTTTTCCTTTTTTCTCTCTGTTCTCTCCTTCTTTACCTTTTCTCTTCAAATCTGGGCTAGTAGATGCCTCGAAAGAATACCCCTCGACCCTCACAGCGGGAGAACGTTCGGTTGACAACAGTTCTGTAACCACCTGGGAGAGCAGGCGCTCTAGAGGGATCGGCAGTTGGGGAAAACCAGCATTTAAGTATAGGAAAGAATAAGTATCAATCTTGCGTTTCGAAAGAATCTGCGTATTGGAAGAATGCGCGAAACGAAAAGTATAGGTATCGATGAGCGTCACGATACCGCGTCGTATGAGGTTCTAGCAGAACAGTATTTTATGATGTTTTGGGCGCTGGCCGATGAATATTTCATTCTATATAAAATACGCCCATTCTCCCAAACGTCAATTCTTCTAAGTCGCAAAGTATGAACACAGCCGAACAGGTCATGGGTATGTAACAAGCAGGGCACTGTTCTGTCGTTGGGGAAAAGTCTTGCAAAAGACAACATTCGCAAAGTTCCCTCCTCTAGGACGACCCCTCCCTCATTTCCTCATTCATATCTTACTATCATCTCCCCAACTTCTTCGGACTTCCTACCACTTTTCCGGACTTCTCCCCGGAACAGCCCACTTTTTCCTTAGAAACCTACAGTCACGCGGGGGAAGGGGGCGAGGGCTATAGCCTAAAACAGGACAAACCAAGAGATATCAACAGTTGCGGGGCCATTCATCTCAAAGGCAACTACGACCCCCCCCCCCTCTCGGTGAAGCTCCCCCAATCAACGATGTACCTTGGTGACGAGACAGTCGTACTTTGCCGCGGCGGCAGGCGTCGCGTGGGACATCTTGTCCGCAAATGACGATGTTTCCATGTTGTGGATAGCTACAACACGCAATCATTTAGCAAATGAACCACCATGCAAGCATTCATGGTCGATCAAGCTCAAGTGGCTCCCTAAGCTTGTCCTTGGCTTGAATCCAAAATTAAACAATTTGTTATCAAGCAGCTCACTGACTTACCACTTGTGCACGTCCGATTCCAATAAGTGGCCAAAAAAGCAACTATGAAGAGCAA
>MU948172.1:0-14721 GCA_036418165.1 Cooperia oncophora
CGTTGCAAAAACACGATAAGGTGGGGAGGGGGGGGGGGGGTCGTTTTCGGTCGCTGGAGAGAGTAGGTCGTATTTTCATAGGGAAAAAATTTTTGCTTGTTGTCTCTTCTGCTCGCGCGCTGAATTCCTTTTTTAGTTTGTGGCGAAAGTACTATTTGTTATATATAGCTGGTGCGAGGGTTACCCCCTCCGTCCCTTCTCGGCAGTATTTTGATAAAAGTTAGGGATGGGGAAGGGTAATGGTGTGCCATGAATACGACCCCTCCCACCCGTTCCTCCTTGCGCTGGGGATTCCTCAAATGGCATGCATTTACATACAGCGCATTCATTAATTTGTCAATGAGAACGCAGTCAGTTCCAGTCGTTCTTGTGGCGTCTACCGGTCTCTATGGTTACGGCATGGATACTTTGTTTCAGAGAACGACTTTTTTATCCGATTCTTGAGAAACTCGGACTAGACAGGTCATGTTGCAATTTAACTTCCGCGAGAAAAAAATAGCACGTTTTTTGCCTGGGTGCGGTTCTCCTGTACAACGCCCATCTTACCTTTGTCCTTGTCTCGCGACACTCTGGCGTTCCGCCACTCCCTCCCACCTTTGACGATCTGCGGCTGCCTGTTCTCCATGGTGTTTCGCCGAGCGTCGAGCGACTGTCACGAAGTGTCTGCGGCTGCGCAGAGGGGTTGGCTCTAGTCATTGCCTCGACAATTGGATCGGCTGGTTCGCGGTCCTCACGCTGGTCCCCGTCACCTGTAGCTGCTCACGCTTCTACTTGGGAAATTACTCAGCTCTTTCGTATCACAGCCTCATTCACTAGCAATAAGTCACGGACTCTACTGATAACTCGAATGTTTATGGGTCAGATGCCCTGGTCGTGTTAACGTCACGCCATCAATTTCACTTTCTAACATTAGCGGAGGTGAATGTCCTGAACGATTATCATGGGCATACATAATAATGTGAGTATTTTCTTCTCACTTCTTTTTATTTAAACCATTTCGTCGTCATTTTTTTAAGATTTTTTCGTTTTTGGTACGTTTCCTATTTTTCGCTGATTGATGTTGAAATTCTAAGTCCTCAAGAATTCGATGATATTTGGCACCGTCTGGCGTTCTCGATCAGCCGGTGGTGATGTTCCGGCGGCGGGTTTCACAGCGTTCACGACGTTTTTCTCTGTCACCAAAGCGTGGTGTTTCTGCATAAACATGTGCGTTGGAGGTAGCTTGCTGAAAATAGATGGGAAGGGGGGGGGAATCCTTTGTTGCGTTGCATGAGCACCATTTGATTAGGGATCGTCTTTGTGTGTGTGTGCCACAGTACGGTCACAGGTCGTCTAAACACTATCGATTGCTGAGTTTCGATTACTGATACGATATCTTTACGGCATTCGTGTATGTACACGCGATGCGAGGGACTGATTACTTCAGAGAACGGTAGAGTAGTTGAAGATGCTGTTTGGTTCCTAGGAGGGGTCTGAATGGGGTTGAGAAGGGTTGTGAGATGGTTTACTAGAATTTGGATGAATGGAAATGGTCCCTTAGATGGTTGGGTATCCTATTTGAGAGCCCCAGTTGAAATATACTAAGTTGGAGATAGAAACTTCTCAGTCTAGGGTAGATTGAGAGAGCAAATCTCTACCGGAATCAAGTTTTCACCCCCAGCAAAAAGTAGTCGGGACTAGTTTTGGACTGTTTGTACTACTTTTTTTGAACGCTCTCGCTTGACTAAGGATTACCAACTGGGAAGCGAAAAGCAGAAGTTGTTAGTCCTACTTTTTAGTACGTTTTAGATTTCTTGGTATCGTGCCAGACACTCCCTTTCCTTTGGGTAGTTTTTTCCGCGAGGTTTAGGAAGCATTCCACGTATTTTTCACTAGTTTCGTATGATATCTGTTGTTTGCCGTCACAGCTTGCAAAGCGAAATCGGCACTGTTCATTTTTTGGGGAGGGGGGAGCGTCTAAAGGACTCCAGGTGCAAAATTATGTCTTGCGTGATCCTAATGAATTTCCGATAATGAGAATCGGCTCACCCTCTCTCCTCCCAGTTCTTCCACTCTTTAGTCCCCTCTTTTATTTATTTATTTATCATGCACGCATAGGTGCGCTAACAATGTGCAACTCTTTTGGCTTAGGCTAAACCACTCCTCTCGCAGTCCTTCCCCTCGTCCCCTCTTTAGCCTTAGGACAAAGTCCTCAGCCAGTTTTTCACAGGATTAAGAAGAGTTTTATTATAACTGCTGTTCCCGCAGCTCGCGCTCGGGAGTTATCACAGGAATGCTGAGTATAGGCAAAAGTCTCAACCCCAGGCGGGACTCATGTCAAGACTTTTGCCCACAACTCAGCATTCTTGTGACTGGGAAGAATGTTGAATTATGGACAAGTCTCGATCTCAGTAAAATGCGTGAAGCACCCAAGAATTGATTGATCGACAACGAAGAATTTGTCCTTTAGAGTTTTACCCTTCCAAGATTATATCCCCCCTACTTTATCCCAAGTGTGCTGAGTTATAGAAAAAAGTCTTGATCCAGTTAGTAGTAAAGCCTGGACATCACGCTTGGAGGGCTAGTCGGCTAATCAGAACGCGCTCGGCAACCTTGATCCAGCTTTGGGTCCTGGTCAGCTTTTTTAGATACCATTCTATGTAGGTAACTTTTGAGAGTGAGGGCTCCCAAAAGGTAACCCACTCTCGTTGTTCAGGTGATTGCTTAGGTCTTTGTTTAGGTATGGGTGAACGGTTATTCAGAGAATTCCTAATTCGTAGAGATGTGATCTGATAAATATTTCTATGTGAGAGCAACACCTGGTGCCTGTCGTGGGAAGGATTGCTGTGAGAAAAATGCGTGGGAGCGGATAAATTTGTTCAAAAATTAATGTGACTGTTTTATGACGAAAGCTGGAAACTTGAGCGATGTGAGGAACCGCTGTCACAAATTATTAATGCGTTGTTCTCAGACAGCCGGCCGCAAACCACTTCCCCCCTCACCTGCATATGCTGATGACTGCATGAGAACTGAAATCTAGTGAAACAAAGGGAAGAATTTCCATTGGCTGAAAAGTGTAACAGTACTGGATAATTGTTCAGTTTTTGAAAGCAGTGACAATGCTAAGGTGGGGACGTTCCTCGACGGATGATATTGCGTAATTCCACTCCTAGGCGACTGGTTCTAGAGCGGTTTGACGATTTCCGGTTTTGTCAGAATGGGAGTGAACATTTACCCGGTCGGGGTGGCATTTAACCAGAGATGTTATGGGCCATTACCAGTAGAGAAGACGACATCAGTTGAAGAATAGCAGGAAGGGAAGGAGAGACGTGACCTTCGCGAATTCACTGCTTATTTTACTGTATGGTTTTCGCCGTCGAAGAACTCATGAAAGAAGAGTTTGTGGAAGGTCGTTTATGCTCGTTCAAAGGGGAAAGGCACGATAAATCCCCAATACGTGTAGGAATAATGCGCCTAGTAGGACGGTATTCGGTGTCCTGAGCAGGCGCTGCTTTTTCTAAGTAAGGTATTCTTATAGCGCCCTATCAAGCTGCAACATGCCGACCCTAAGACTCACCGCAGAGACCCGCCCACAAATGGACCTGATGTTCTTATCGCTTCATTTGCGTGGTACAATATGAAACGGAAGGATATACATATGTGCAGCTTCTGTGGTGCTACATGAATATATGAGTACATATGTGCAACCGTATCTACCGTAGCGGTTATTGGCACGATGCCAACGGGAAACTCGTCCGAAATTGCTTTTTGAGTCGTGTAGAACAAGGGCTTTTGCAGGTTTCTGACCATTTCTCTTCGGCTTTTCGTCGCCCCCACTGTTTAGCCCCCCTGCTACTATTTTGGAGCGGATACTGATTTATCATGCCTAATGCCTTTGAGTGCCGACGGCCGGCAGAGGTCTGACTGCCTAAGAACCTGCTCACTTTACTGAGCAGAAGTGATGATGGTGCGGTTCTATCATGGATGATTAAGCTTTCCTATATCCTTTTATGGCGTTCCGTTACATACGCTTACGGGAGAGGTGGTATCACGTATGAGCGTTATATCGTCGTCGTTTACGCCATCCGGCTCCTCCGTCGATGTCGAGAGATGGGACGATGCTTTTCTGGAACCCGCACTCTGCAAACAAATGCGCTTACGTTTCTGATGTTGATATAGCTTGAATCGTCCATTCAGTTTTTCAGTAGGGAAAAGGTGTGCGTCATTCCGAGATGCGACAGCGACGACTTTCCCCCAAACATGCCAAGTTTCTCATGTCCTTTACGAATAGCAGTGACTCATCTAAGAAGAGCCAGCAACGGGATTGGTTTGAATTTTCGAATCGGTTGGCTGATTTGATTGATGGTGAGAACCTGGCAATGTTCCAGCAAATGTATCGTGCTTTTTCTACACTCTAAGAAGTTTACTATTCAGTACACTCAAAGGTGTGCTCATTCATGACCAGTAGGAAGCTGGCTAAATAATAAAAGCCCAGGGGCTCAGAAACTGAAATCATATGTCGACTGCTTGAACAGGATATATCCCTCCTTAAGATGGTAGCCTGGTCCTCGGCGAGATCGTGGTTTCACCCCGGAACACAAATTCGACATAAATGCAGGGGTTTGCTGACAACTCAACCTGTGAAGAACAAATTCAACCAAAACACCGGGCCAACGGAAAAGGGGGACCTCGAGTTCGGCTGAAAATAGTTTCAAAGATCAAAGGCAGGCATAGAGGACACGACTCCAGGTTCTAATGTCATCCCAACAATTATAGAGGCGCACGAAGTCCTTGCAAAGAACAGGGCGCTAATAACCTCGGAGGGTGCCAGACTTGTAAGCGCTTGTCAGCATACCGAATCCTGTAAACTCTATACGTGTAAGCACTAAACAACCTTGTCAACACCCTGTAAATCTTGTTATCACCTGTCAAGCGTCTTGTGAACTCCTGTCCAGCGAAAGTTGCCAAAATGACTGGTCACTTGGAAGAAAATTGGAGAAATGGCGTTTCAGTGACGCTAGTACCGTTTCGTCAAGCTTGCCAGGAGTTCACAGGGTATTTGAAAGGGACTGACAGGACCTGGTGGAAGGAATGCGGCTGTGAAAAAAGAAAAGAAAAAGCATTCAAAGTCGCATACACGTTGACAAGCTCGCAAAGTGGCTTCCCTCTACAAAGTTATTATTATCGCCGAAAACCGGCCCTCTAATTTACACGAAAGCCAGAAAACGCGAGTCTTCTTTTTGTGGAGGATAGTTTTTTCTACATGGAGGTGGTCCGACTTTTCCTATAAGTTGTAGGGTTGGAAGGTATGTTTTTGGGGTGCAAATCTCGTGGTATTCTCCGATAACTGCGTGTCTGAAATTATAACCTTTGTCTCGTGTTCCATATGCATTTCCCATGTTAGAAGGAAATGACATGGTATCTTGAATGTTGTGCTTTTTCTCCCGAAATGTCTTCGTGGGTTCAATGAGAGAGGCAATTGGAGAAACCAGAACCTATGAGAATGAGTCACAACCATAAGTTTACCTTGGGAAGTCTCGGTTATTGTTTAGAATGCTCAGGTTACGATGGGGAGTCTTTCAGAAGAGGATTTTCTTGTCCTCAGCGAATAATATACGCGAAAATTACCACCAACCCTTCTCACGGGGAATTTAACATTGTGTTGCGCCTTGTTTGCCAGAGATGATGCGTAAAATTGCATATACGCTGAAGCGGAGCGTTTTCAGGCAATCGTTGAATACTGGGGATTTTCTCGGCTAATTTTTTATATCACCCCTTTTTTGTGAGCTGGTTGTAAGGTTGTCTAATCGAGTGTAATTATAATGAAGCTGGGGCCATGCAATTATAGTTAAGCTGGGAAAAGTGAGCTCTGCCATTGTGCGCCTACATGATTGTATGCTGCCATTCATAAGCTAAACAGGATAAGCTCCGAAGGCAAAACCCTTTACAGTTCTTCGGGCTTCTTGTGTCCCCGTATGAAAAGACGATGTCAAGGATCTAGAAAGGAATCGAGGATTGTGACGTTTTCGGGGAGTTCCAAAGCAGTTAACGCTAAAAAAATTCTTTGACAAGAAAAAAAAGTCAGCGTTGCAGACCCTGTGCGGTCCCAGTTGTCGTAATTCAAGCAGCATTGTCATCGATAGCTTTCCTTGAGGGTAGATTTGGCTGAAATTTCGTCCCACTTGTTTGGTTTGAACTCCGGGTACGGATACCATATCCGCTAGATTGCTAAGTGCTGCAAATTATACTGCAGTGAGATCCCATAAGTGTCTGAATTTCTCAAAAGCGAAAACTCGTAGATTGATGGGCTTTAAAGGCTTTGGTTCGACCAGCAGGTGTTCTTGCCCACGAAATTTCGAAAGCTGGTTCGAATTTGATGGCATCTGTCTCGCGTCGGAGATGCTGTAATGTGTCTCGTTATCACTTCTTACTTTTAATACCTCCATTCTTCTTGTTATGATACTAGTTCTTTGAACGAAGGAGAAACCCCATTCTTCCTTAGCCATCATCGTCACCTTCATAGGCGGTCTGAAATGAGGGTCAGATTGGTACTGGTTTTGCTTCTTTCCTTGTGAAATCTCTGCCCCAACTAAAGCATTTCCACCTGAGCTGCACTGTCTGAAAATGATTAATTGTATTGATTTAAAAAAATACTAGAGGAATCCTGTCGATGGGACCCATAATTGTTGGGCCCTTAAAGAAATGTGGTTGGAGGAATAGGCGGAGGGGAAGGAGTGCTCTTTTTTACCGTAGTATTCCTCATCAGAATGATGTCTTCTGCTCATTGGTCGAGAACAGCGTAGGCTTAAATCAATGGAACAGCAGGACTGGGTTGTGCCCTGCACTAGCAGGTTGATCGATATTTGAATTTGTGAATGATTTTTCGTGCTTTGACCTCAACCTGAAGCGATTTCGTTCTGATAACCCCACCAATTGGTTAGTAATTGGTGATTCCAAGAATAAGAGTTTTTCCACAAACGTAGGAACACTCTTGACCCATTATGTTGCCCGAGAAAGAAAGTAGGGCCGATTATGGTCGAAGAACATTATAATCGTGTCTTATTACGTAAGTTTTTACTAGGAGGGTACTGTGCTATTTTGGGCAACAATTATGGGTGGCCTATCGAAACGATAAGAAGTTGAATTGTGCTGTTTTATGGGAACTCGTGTGCAGATAACAAGGCGGTTTGAGACCGCAATTGCTTCCGTCTCATTAAATGAATCCTTGATTAGTTTCGGAGAATCGGGGCAAGTTCAGCGCTCATCAGTGCTGCTGTCGTTAGTTGGAGGGAATTCGGCGGATGTTGTTTATTGGCGAGAACGAGGAAATCGACACCACCTGCGGTAGATTATCATATTTCGGTGTTCGATCGAGGGGAGGCGTCGAGACCCGTTTTTTCCGCCACCAACTGGGATCTGAAGTGCACAATGTGAATAGGGCAACTAGAACCCGCAATGTGAAGTGTACAGTGTGAGTAAGAGCTGAACCAGCAGACAAGAGTTGACTCAAGATCATCGAAAATCTCCAGGTAAACTTTGCTCGCTGGCAAGTAACGCTTTTGCAGCATTCGGCGACGGGGGGGGGAAGCATTTTGCACTTTCCTGCTTCCTATCAACGTGACGAGCCATCTGGAAAGCTATTTCATAAACTTACAAGAGTTGACAGCTCGACGAGCCTGCTCCAGCTTCACAAGAGTTCACAAGTTTCATCGAGGTGAGACTTGTTAATTAATGGAGCAGCGGAAGTGCAAAATGCCCCTCCCCTTCGTCGCCGAACGCGCCCGCCGCCTCGTTCTTAGACTACGAGGCTTCGTTGCCCTGCTCACATGGGAAGCACGGGCTTGCAAAAGCTTACTGTGAATTGCGGTAAGCAGTCATTCAAGTTGTGCAAAAGCGCGTAGAAGGATTGAGATTGGTGAATCTGGCTTGCCAAATGTGTTATTTAGCAACGATAATACGATTCCCACTAGAATGTTACCCCTTGCTCGATTATTTCAACAAATCGAATTTGAATAACCTGCTTGGAATCAAATTAACCGTGACATTTGATTCAATCACTTTGCTTGTCCATCCTTTTTGGCAAGTTTGTTTGTCGCAAATTGACGGACGCAAGCAGGTTGAAATTGTGGGCTTGCTGATGGTAACCAAGCTAGAACCGCACGAAAGAATGCGCTCTGGCGTTGCTCGAACTCACCAGGAATGGTATTGCATTGGTGTAGCAGTGCAGTTCCTCCGGTTACGGGAACTCCATTCCTGCCCAAGGAGCTTTTCAAAACTACTATAGGTTGCGAGCTCCCCGTTCCTATACAGTTCCCTCGGCTTTTATATTGGACGGCGTTAGCGCTGGAGCTTGCGAAGAAATATTCATGAGCTAGGGGATGCGCAGAGGAGAGGGTCGTATCAGTTTGCTAATTGAACCAACAACTTCGGGAAACTCGTCCGCTGAGAAAGGGCTTAGAGCGTTGTTAACCATCAGAAAACCGTCACAAATTGGACTTCAACTGTGTATTCTGGAGGCTTATGTGATGTATATGTCAGGCTAGGTTGGTGTATTGGCAACTTGCACCAAAGAAATGTCCGAATTGAAACTAGCAGTCGGAACGGAAGCGCATTCCAGAAATGGTTAGTCTGAGGGCTTTATCCCACAGCTCTTATCCCGCTCGCTGAAGTGGTGCAAAGCTGATCGCATGCGCGAGGATCAAATCACGGATTGGTTTCCGCTATGGCAAAGCAATCCTTCCACTGCCCGGAGATGGTAAATTGGTTAAATTGGTACTAGATTCATCTGGGCGGACAAGGTACAGTATAGTTGTGTGAAACACATGGGGGAGGGTCGTGCTTGGCCACTGGGGAGGGTCGTATTTGGTGTTGGCAGAGGGTATCGTATGTGCTTTTGAGAGAAATTTGTCGCGTTGGAAAAAAATTTTTCCAGGTTGTTGACTTTTCAAGGTTTTTCCCGTTTCACACTGGATATACCGGCCCCACCCCCTTCCGCTCGCAGCAGTTATGTGGGGGGGGGGGTCGTACTGACATCACCATTTCACACATCACGATGCTGGGGGCGGATACAAACACTGATATTCGCATGGCCCACGCAAATCACTGTATAGGGGGGGTCTGTCGTCAAATCTCGGGTCTGCTTGAGCTAGCTAATCGAGAATCAAAAAAACGAGACAACCTCTCACTTGCTCTTCATGACGAATTCTTTTTGGTGTTTTTGGCTGGGGTACAGGGTCAGCTTTTTGGCATTCCTTCACTGTGCAATTTTAGAAATCCGTGAACGTGGTGGGTGCGGCGGGAATGGTTTGTAAGCGTAGTGGCCTCCGGAAAAAAATTTATGTAGCGTTCAGCGTTCCTGTCCATCTTTACTGAGACGCAAAATTAAGCTTGAGCGCTTGCTGGAATTTCACGACTTTTTCGAAATTTAGGGTGGACATTCTGCTTAGTTCCCACAGTTGATCGACCTGAAAACCATTAGTGTTTTGGTATTAGACATGCTAGAGAAAGTGCTCCGAATTCCGAATTGATACGATCGTAGCGCAGCATCGCCGTTGATCGGTGGCGATGAAGGTGGTCGCCGTAAAGATGGGCTATGTATAATGTGGTGAGACGTTTTGCATTATGTACACGTGAGTGAACGCGTGCCTGGTGGGTTTACGACGATCCGATCGTTTTCTTGGGAATCAGCCGGATCTCCAGCTAAGCTTTCTTAAGGGCTTAATTCGAGGTGTTTGCATGGCGATGACAGCTCCAGCGGCAATGCCTGAAATCCTCTACAATTAGTTTTTCTACGGGATTCGGGATTACGATTCGTTCACTTATCGGAATATAACAAGTTTGAGGGCGGATTCGATTTAGAAGAGTAGAATGTCTGCGAACCAGTATTGGAATCAATCAGGCCCTGATTACAAGGTTCTTAGTTCTTCTCGAGAGGGATCGAAGACCACAGAAGTTCGGGCGTCACCTGTCAGGGGTTCGGGAAATCGGACAACGACTTCTTTGGCTCAACACTGTTTGGATTTGCCTGTACACTCGGACTCTCTTCGTCTAGATGCAGGAACTGCGCTTCAAAGGAGTGTGGGCCAGCTAGGACGTAACCTTATCAAGAGGTCTTCTATTCCGCTGCAGTTTCCCCTCTCCTGATAGAAGTAATCAAACGGACATTGACAGCATCAGAAGCCACGGAGGGGGCTGTAAAACGGTGATGAAAAGGGAGAACGAAACCGTCGGCGAAAATTGTGACCTCTCAGGGAAACGCCTTACATTCTACTTCCAATCAAAATCGTAGCGTTAAAAAAATAGAAAAAGCCTATGGAATAGCTTGCGGGGCTAGCCCAGAATTCGGTGTGTTTACCCTCTCAGACAAGTATACTATGATTCAGCTGACCACGAGGGATGGAAGTTTTAGTTGGCTGGGGCGGAATGGATTTCTGATTCGATCCCAGGACCGCGCGTTCAATAAACGGCGCCATTGCTCACTACACAATCTCCCGAGTCAATGTGTGAAGGATAAAGTTTCTGCCGTTGATCGTTCCCTTCACGCATTTTGCTTTCATTCAAAATAGTTGGCTTATAGAGCGAAGTGACCCATATAGTGACTTGTGGGGAGCAGCCCATGTACAAGTTAGTTTTTTATCCTCCCATACGAACCTGGTACCAATTCACGTCCTCGGAAGGTAGATGGCTTGGTTGGACTGGGAGCGAGCCAATGCGGGGTCTGACCCCTGGACTGCGCGTGTGTCACTTGCCACTACTCCATTCTGCCGCAAAAAGAAAGCTTTTTAGAATATTTGCTCCGCAGTAATGCTCGACATGACGATGGAAAAAAAATTCAAAAGTTGACGGGTAGATTCGGCTCGCACGCGAACCTAAGAGTCTTGGCCAGGGCACGCCATCGCGTTGTGATGAATTCCTGAAAATACGACCCACCCCCTAATTCCATCCTCAAATACGACCCCATCCATCCTAACTACCACTTGTCTAGATTTTCCCAACTTTCTACCACATTTTCCAGTTTTCCCCGAAAATTTTGCCGTCGAGCGGAAAGGGGGGGGGGCGTTGGGGAGGGGTGGGAGCACTTCAGGAACTAACTACTGTTTTAAAACTAAGTCAGCAGTAGTAATTGTAACTGTATAGATCTTTGGCAGTGCCGCCAAGGGGGGGGGGGGGGGAAGGGGAAGCTGCAAAAGAAAACAAACGGGAAATTTTTTCCCAACGCCGCAAGGCAAATACGACCTCCCTTTCCCACAACGACCAAATACGACCCCCCCCCTTTATAGCGTCCGTGAAACAAGAGAAATCAACTATCAAAAAAATTTTTTTCGGACCAAATACGACCCCCCCCCCCGTTGTGATTATCACAACGGTGGCGTGCCCTGGACTTGGCTTCTGCACTTGGGGCCCAACCATCATTGCCTTTGGAGCTTTTTCAAACGCATATCCATTCGTATCTTCATTTGTACCAAGCACAGTGTGGCGTACTGCAAAAAGTTAATCATATTGTAATGGGTAGATAAATCGTACAGTAAAGAGCTGGGCCTACTCATTTGATTAGTCTCAACCTTCAGGCTTTTGTTCTCTTTTCATTCATCTCCATAGACGGAGTGCTATGCAATTTTGAGTGACGCGCGCGCTCGACACCTGTCAGCTTACCGTTGACGGAGAAAGGCATATAATGGAATCGTTTAAAAAGGGGATTGATGTGGTGAATGCTATAAATAACCTCCAAACAGTTTTTGAATCGAAATCACCGGTAATTGCATCTCCCTGCGACTGAGATGCCTAAATTTGCTAGCTTAAGAAGGGGGTTTTATGAGGTTATATGTAGTGCAATAATTTTCACTTGGCAAAAGATGTTTGTAATCCCATCGAATTCCAAGGTAAAAACTTGACACAATGAAGGCTTCGTTGACCAAAGCGGGAGTCGATCCGGAATTTGTTCTCGTGCCACGCGCAAGGGTATGTGGCAGGGCACGCTGTTGTGATGATCACAACGGGGGGGTCATATTTAACCGCGAGGGAATGAGGGGGGGGGTCGTATTTGGCCGTTGTTGAGAGAGGGAGTGCCAAAGATTTATACAACTACTATTTCCGATAGTTGAAAATGATAGTTAAATCCTGACTGACGACCTTCCCCCCCGCTCGACAGCAAAATGTATGGGAAAAAATCAGAATGATATATTTCGGAAGAAACTGTGATGGGGTTAGAGCAAATCTGACGATTTTCACCACTTTCAGCAGTGGGTGTATTCCCCCTTAGTTCTGGCTGAAACTGGAAATTTTCGGGAAAAATGGAAAAGGTTTTAGGAAGTTGGGAATCTAAGAAAATTAATAGTAAGCCTGGGGGGCCGTACTGGGGGATAGAATTAGGGGGGAAGTCGTATTTCCAGAAACTGATCACACGCGATGGCGTGGCCCGTGTATGTGGCCACTTGCTGCTACAGGCCATTCATCCCAATCGTTTCCGATCTTAACTATAGATACATTCCTTTCGAGTCTTTTGATCGTTTCATCGTACGGTTTTCCGTTTCTCTCCCGTTTACAACTCTTAACTGCATTCTACTATTGTGTCACGAATACCTGGTACAAAAAAACAACCTCAGAAGAGACCGAAACCAGTTTGTGCGCATACCTATGATTTATGTCCCAGTGCTGGTTGCAACACTCAGGATAGGGTGTCTTTGGAAGAGATGGTGGTAGCTTGATGCAAGACACATTCCGCGCTTTCCCATTTCGTAGAATTCTTTGTCAGGTGGTCTGGTCCGCAATCTCGGATTTTGTACCACTCTTGTACAGTGGGACGAGAGCGCAACGACCGTGATACGTTGAAGAGGCAGCACCCATGGAAGGTGGCTCACCCAATGGTACTGTCCACTACATCCAACGTCGGGTCTTGCGCTGCTGTCGTTAGATAGCGCGGCTGGCAGGAACCAATGCTAGCGCGTCGATTTCTGCTGATCGCGTTTTTGATCACAGGTCATTTTTTGCGAAAGAAGACCACGAAAGGGACGCAGGCAGTCGGAAGCAACCTAGGATCGCTGGATAGGATGTCTTATGGCAATCGGACCATAAGATCCGCTCTATCGCACTTTTTTCGGACAACATTTAGCGATGGAACTTGCGAAGGAGCGACTGAGACATAGTATGCACACAGGCAGTGACCATATCGATTTACCAATTGAGCCAACAACTTCGAGAAACTCGTCCGATTAAAAGGGGCCTTGCTACAGCGGTTTGCAACAATTGACGGTGTCTTTGAAATTCGTCATGTCTTTAGGACTCGTCAGAGTGGATCTTTTGCATAAGTAGGCTATGACTAGACGCCCACATCGACCGAATTTTTCTTCCCTCAAGGATCGGTCATTTACCGCCGGGCTTTTCGAGAATAAGGAAATGGACGTGGAAACGAAAGTGAACAATGTATGGTTGTTGGGTAGATATGCATCGTGTAGGGTAGACATGCATCGAAATGCCTCGGCATTTCGAGGTGTGTGACGGATGCTTGCGTGTAGCGAGCATTTTGATAATGAATGAGCGTACCTTTCTGCTTGTCCAGTTCGTTTCAAAAGAAGGTGGCGGCTTCTTCTGCAAGGGCCAAGCAACACTGCCCTGCGCAACCACTGAACCTCTGCAATCACTAGAAATCAATTCGCGTGATTACTAGCGTTGACGATTCATGAATGTTGTTGCCAGGGAACAGCATCGTGTTGTGTGAAATGGTGCTGTCGGTAGACCCCCCCCCCCCTCTCCCTCGAAGGAGGGTCTCGGTACTGCGTGATATAGCGCACGTGGAACAGGAAAAATCACGCGAAAAGTCAACAACCGGGGATTTTCCCCAACGCACCAAATTTCTCTCGAAGGCACACACAACTCTCCTCCCCCCCCCCTTTTTACAATCAATCAGACCCCCTGCACCAGCAGAAGGTACGAACCGCCCCGTGTGTTTCACACAACGATGCTGTACCCTGGTTGTTGTTTAACAAGACAGAATAAAAACAGTTACCGTTTAGAACTAGTTTAGTAGCAGTCATTCTTAATTCCTTTCCAGTTACATTTTGAAGCGCTTTCAAGTGTTTGTCGGAGACCCCCCTCCCCTCTTCCACCGCCCAGTCGCGGCAATATATCGAGGTCATATCGAAGGCTTATTCCACTTTGGGCCGAAAAAACTCCCCCCCCCCCCACTCCCCTCCCCCTCCACCCCTCTCCAGCAATTGGTTGCAGACCAGACTGAAAGGATAAAAAACAGTGATTCGATGAGACTACTGGGCACATGGTCTCGGTGGAGGCATCAGTTGGTGCCCAGCGAACTCTGTACAGGCCACTTTGTGGAGATCTGTAATCTACTGGGTTTCAAGGAACTCACTCGAGAGGGTCTTTTATACCACTCGCAACTTGACCAGAATTCACTCGTCTTGCCAAAGTAAGACCTAGCTGGCATGAAATAGCACATGGAACTTGCCAAAGTGCGGAATGCTCCTCCCTCCCCTCCCCAAGCTGACAGGGCCGACTAATCGAAACGGAAACGAAAATGAACCATTTCTTCGTATCTCTACTAAATCGTCAATGTTGCTACGAAACACTGACAGCTTCTCATCAAAATTACCAGTGAAATCAAATATCTATGTTATACGTAGAACAGCCCCGAAACATTATTGTAAGCTCAACGACACTGAGAAGGCATTACAATTCTGCACGATCAAGGGTTCATGACGCATCTCGAGAGGGACTTATTGACGCTGACAA
>MU948174.1:0-10667 GCA_036418165.1 Cooperia oncophora
AACAATTTTGAGCCCCACAACCCGGAAAAATCATTACGGGCGCTGTTTTTATTCGTTTGTGGCAGCAAAGCACCGTATTGCCAACCATCACCACATTACGTTCTTCATGTATGTACGCGGCGACGTGGTTGGCGATGATATGTTAGTCCATCTGATCGGGACTAATGATTGAGTCTGTCTGAATACTCTTTTCCTTTTCCTTCTACTTTCTCGAACACGTTTATGTGTCCAAGTACTTCCCAGAGCCTTGCAGATCTATAAGTATCAACATGTAGCGCATTTACACGTATGGCAGGCCATCAGAATTCTGTCCCGACAGCAACTTTAATTAGCCACTCTGCAGAAGGGGTACCAAAAAACACTTTTCTATCTCGACTTTCGAGGCGTATAAGTTACACTTTATCAAATTCTAATCGGACATTTCCACCACCATGTTCAACAACATATTGTACACTATCACGATACTCCGCCACAGCCTTCTGGACGAACGCCATCGAGAGATTCTGCCACGCGACCGTGATTCGGTGCCTGAGTTCAGCGAGGTCGTTGATTTCTCCGCCACTGTAGACCACCCTGTTGAGCTCCGCCCGAACCCGGTAATCGAGGGGATTCAGGTCAGGTGACACACTTGGATATTCCGTCTTCAGGTACTCAACGCCCTTCGATTCCAAGTCGGCGAAAGTTTTCAGATTTTTGGCCAAATCTGTCCATGTCATGTCCTCTCCAAGCACCGTTACATGGACAATATTCACGCAGGACTTATAGACTGGGTTACCATAAGCATATGTTTTGATTTCATGATTTCGGCTTCCTCTATTTCACTCACATGTCAACAAACATTTAGTTTAGCCAACACCGCAGAATGTAGTGATGAAGAACCCTTGACAAATTACAAAAAAATTATGGTCCAGAAGTACGGAATTATTTGCATGAGAAACAAATGTATAGAACCAAACAAGAGACTAGTTGTCAAACATGGCCATTCAGGATGCGTCTTCAAAGGTAGCGATGAGCGAGTATTTCACATCCCAGGAAAACCATCGCAAGTGGTTGACACAACGGTACGTTTGAAATTGAGCGTAACACTCAAGTTCTCAATTTGCTGCCTTGGCTAACCTTACTAATTGTCAGTTATTCATCTTTATACTATTATTCAATAGCATTTATGAGCTCAAAGCATTATACTTACTATACTCATACTTATCTCCATACTCAAATTCAGCACCATAAATCGTACACAGTGGCTAAGAGAATAACATTTTACACCCTCGTCAATTTTATTTATTTAAGTAGTTCTTTTTATGAACTTACGTAAGAAAACTGCACCTACTACTGTGCTGAGCTTTTGTACCTTAACGAAGGAAGCACCACACTCAGAGATGACCAGTCCCCGTTGTAGCCCTATATGCTCCACTTTTGATGTGTACTGTTCGAAGCAAATTGGTCCATACAATGAACTGAGGGTTGACAGTCGCGCCTGCTTTTCCACCATGCAAAGGAAAGAGCCACCAAGACAGCAACCCGTTTATTTCCTCTTCTTACACCGAAGTATTCTCGAAACGATTGGTCAGTTAGCACCGGCACACTGAGTAAGATAGAGTGAGATAGATGGAAAAAGAAGACTGCCTTGACTGAGAGGCTACGTGGTTGAAGAGAAGACAAAATGCTCACGACACCAGCATGCGATGTTATCACTGTGAGCACGAATGGTGTAGCTGTATCACGGCATCATTGCACTCTGCCGGATTCAACTCCCGGTCGGTGCAAATTTTTGCATCATGGAGCCTCCCTATACTCCCGTGAACAATTTCATTCCGTCTTCTCAAAGTCTGCAATATGGTCGAGAACGTTGTTATGAGCTGCAAGCTTCGTCAGGGTGAGGGGGAAGGGGAGCATTCATGGCTCTTGCATGCTGCGATTCTTTCGTGGCACCAATGGTGTAGCGGTATCATTGTACCCTCCCACGGTACAGACCCGGGTTCAACTCCCGGTTGGTGCAAATCTTTTGCACTATGGGAGCCTATCTACACTCCCGTGAACAATTTCATTCCGTCTTCTCAAAGTCTGCAATATGGTCGAGAACGTTGTTATGAGCTGCAAGCTTCGTCAGGGTGAGGGGGAAGGGGAGCATTCATGGCTCTTGCATGCTGCGATTCTTTCGTGGCACCAATGGTGTAGCGGTATCATTGTACCCTCCCACGGTACAGACCCGGGTTCAACTCCCGGTTGGTGCAAATCTTTTGCACTATGGGAGCCTATCTACACTCCCGTGAACAATTTCATTCCGTCTTCTCAAAGTCTGCAATATGGTCGAGAACGTTGTTATGAGCTGCAAGCTTCGTCAGGGTGAGGGGGAAGGGGAGCATTCATGGCTCTTGCATGCTGCGATTCTTTCGTGGCACCAATGGTGTAGCGGTATCATACTCCCACGGTACAGACCCGGGTTCAACTCCCGGTTGGTGCAAATCTTTTGCACTATGGGAGCCTATCTACACTCCCGTGAACAATTTCATTCCGTCTTCTCAAAGTCTGCAATATGGTCGAGAACGTTGTTATGAGCTGCAAGCTTCGTCAGGGTGAGGGGGAAGGGGAGCATTCATGGCTCTTGCATGCTGCGATTCTTTCGTGGCACCAATGGTGTAGCGGTATCATTGTACCCTCCCACGGTACAGACCCGGGTTCAACTCCCGGTTGGTGCAAATCTTTTGCACTATGGGAGCCTATCTACACTCCCGTGAACAATTTCATTCCGTCTTCTCAAAGTCTGCAATATGGTCGAGAACGTTGTTATGAGCTGCAAGCTTCGTCAGGGTGAGGGGGAAGGGGGAGCATTCATGGCTCTTGCATGCTGCGATTCTTTCGTGGCACCAATGGTGTAGCGGTATCATTGTACCCTCCCACGGTACAGACCCGGGTTCAACTCCCGGTTGGTGCAAATCTTTTGCACTATGGGAGCCTATCTACACTCCCGTGAACAATTTCATTCCGTCTTCTCAAAGTCTGCAATATGGTCGAGAACGTTGTTATGAGCTGCAAGCTTCGTCAGGGTGAGGGGGAAGGGGGAGCATTCATGGCTCTTGCATGCTGCGATTCTTTCGTGGCACCAATGGTGTAGCGGTATCATTGTACCCTCCCACGGTACAGACCCGGGTTCAACTCCCGGTTGGTGCAAATCTTTTGCACTATGGGAGCCTATCTACACTCCCGTGAACAATTTCATTCCGTCTTCTCAAAGTCTGCAATATGGTCGAGAACGTTGTTATGAGCTGCAAGCTTCGTCAGGGTGAGGGGGAAGGGGGAGCATTCATGGCTCTTGCATGCTGCGATTCTTTCGTGGCACCAATGGTGTAGCGGTATCATTGTACCCTCCCACGGTACAGACCCGGGTTCAACTCCCGGTTGGTGCAAATCTTTTGCACTATGGGAGCCTATCTACACTCCCGTGAACAATTTCATTCCGTCTTCTCAAAGTCTGCAATATGGTCGAGAACGTTGTTATGAGCTGCAAGCTTCGTCAGGGTGAGGGGGAAGGGGGAGCATTCATGGCTCTTGCATGCTGCGATTCTTTCGTGGCACCAATGGTGTAGCGGTATCATTGTACCCTCCCACGGTACAGACCCGGGTTCAACTCCCGGTTGGTGCAAATCTTTTGCACTATGGGAGCCTATCTACACTCCCGTGAACAATTTCATTCCGTCTTCTCAAAGTCTGCAATATGGTCGAGAACGTTGTTATGAGCTGCAAGCTTCGTCAGGGTGAGGGGGAAGGGGGAGCATTCATGGCTCTTGCATGCTGCGATTCTTTCGTGGCACCAATGGTGTAGCGGTATCATTGTACCCTCCCACGGTACAGACCCGGGTTCAACTCCCGGTTGGTGCAAATCTTTTGCACTATGGGAGCCTATCTACACTCCCGTGAACAATTTCATTCCGTCTTCTCAAAGTCTGCAATATGGTCGAGAACGTTGTTATGAGCTGCAAGCTTCGTCAGGGTGAGGGGGAAGGGGGAGCATTCATGGCTCTTGCATGCTGCGATTCTTTCGTGGCACCAATGGTGTAGCGGTATCATTGTACCCTCCCACGGTACAGACCCGGGTTCAACTCCCGGTTGGTGCAAATCTTTTGCACTATGGGAGCCTATCTACACTCCCGTGAACAATTTCATTCCGTCTTCTCAAAGTCTGCAATATGGTCGAGAACGTTGTTATGAGCTGCAAGCTTCGTCAGGGTGAGGGGGAAGGGGAGCATTCATGGCTCTTGCATGCTGCGATTCTTTCGTGGCACCAATGGTGTAGCGGTATCATTGTACCCTCCCACGGTACAGACCCGGGTTCAACTCCCGGTTGGTGCAAATCTTTTGCACTATGGGAGCCTATCTACACTCCCGTGAACAATTTCATTCCGTCTTCTCAAAGTCTGCAATATGGTCGAGAAACGTTGTTATGAGCTGCAAGCTTCGTCAGGGTGAGGGGGAAGGGGAGCATTCATGGCTCTTGCATGCTGCGATTCTTTCGTGGCACCAATGGTGTAGCGGTATCATTGTACCCTCCCACGGTACAGACCCGGGTTCAACTCCCGGTTGGTGCAAATCTTTTGCACTATGGGAGCCTATCTACACTCCCGTGAACAATTTCATTCCGTCTTCTCAAAGTCTGCAATATGGTCGAGAACGTTGTTATGAGCTGCAAGCTTCGTCAGGGTGAGGGGGAAGGGGAGCATTCATGGCTCTTGCATGCTGCGATTCTTTCGTGGCACCAATGGTGTAGCGGTATCATTGTACCCTCCCACGGTACAGATCCGGGTTCAACTCCCGGTTGGTGCAAATCTTTCGCACTATGGGAGCCTCCCTATAGCCTCGTGAACAATTTCATTCCGTCTTCTCAAAGTCTGCAATCATCTCACCTCACCTGTGCTCCCGTTGATCATCGAGTTCCTCGAGCGGGCGCCAGTAACGTCTCCATTCGTCCCTGCAACGTGCAAGAGTTGCCCAATGAACTCTCTCAGCTCGAGGGACACGATGAACTTCATACCATTCGTTCAGAGCTTTCACGAAGTCTGACCATCGCGTAGGCGGTCTTCCAGGCGTTCGCTTGACATCCCGTGGAATCCAGTCGGTGACTGCTCTGGTCCAGCGGTCGTCCTCGAAACGCATGACGTGTCCGGCCCACCTGATCTTCGAAACCTTGGCAAATGCGGCGGCGTCTCTGATCTTCGATCGTTGGCGGAGTGCGGAGCTCCGGATTCCCTCTCTCACTTGCGTGTAGCGGGAAACTCCGAGCATCGCCCTTTCGATGGCGCGTTGAATAACCGACCGCATGCTCATCCTGCTTTCGTAGAGTCCAAGTCTCTGAGGCGTACGTCAAGGCAGGAAGGACCGCGGAATCGAAGAGGTGGGCACGGAGCTTGGTGTTCTTCGTCTTCTTCGCTACTCCCTCGATGTTCTTGAAGGCTCCCCAAGCCGCTCGCTTCCTCCTGCTCAGCTCTGGAGCTAGGTCATTCATCATATTGATTTCACGACCTAGGTACACATAGCTAGAGCATTCAGATGGTCGTTCCGTTGAGCGTGAATGGGGCATCAGATACCAATCCGTTTCTCATGAACATCGTCTTCGTTAGGTTCAGCCGTAGACCGATTCTTCCACACGCGCAGTCGAATTCAGCCAGCATTCGTTCCGCTTGCTCGATGTTTGGTGTTATCAAAACGATGTCGTCAGCAAAGCGGAGATGGTGTAGTTGCCGACCGTCGATCTTCACTCCCATGTCTTCCCATTCCAGTTGACGCATGACGTTCTCGAGAGAGGCGCTGAAGAGCTTGGGCGAGATGGTGTCGCCCTGTCGGACCCCTCTCTTCACATCAATGATGATCTCCTTGTAGAATGGTGAAATCTTGGTCGTGAAGTTGCTGTAGAGCTCACGAAGAATCCTGATGTACTGAGTAGGAATACCCTGGTTGCCCAGGGCTTCGATAACCGCTTCTGTCTCAACGGAGTCGAAGGCTTTCTTCAAGTCGATGAACGTGAGACATAACGGCATCTTGTACTCTCGCGATACTTCAATGAGCTTCGTTACCGTGTGGATGTGATCGATCGTGCTGAATCCTCTTCGAAACCCTGCTTGCTCGCATGGCTGTCCTTCGTCTAGTGTTCTGCCAATCCTGTTCAGGATGACTCGTGTGAAGAGTTTGTAGACTACAGCAGGCAGATTGGGCGATAATTGCCAATGTCGTACAGGTCTCCCTTCTTGTACAGCAACACAGTCTTGCTGGTTTTCCACGAGGTGGGTACCTTGCATTCCGACAGGTAGCGCGTGAAGAGTCGAGCCAGAGTTTTGACAAGAACTGGCGGAAGATTCTTCAGATGTTCGGGTCTGATCCTGTCGGGACCGGGTGCCGTACGATTCTTCACCGACGAGATGGCGTGTCGGACTTCGGAAGAGAGAACTGCAGGAACGACATATCCATCCTGCTCCAAGCGGTATGGTTGCAGGTGGACGTGGCTGTCAAAGAGATCCGAGTAGAAGTCGTGGATGACCTTCTCCCCTTCTGGATGCGGTGATTGTTCCATCCGGACGTCGGAGGGCGGTCATCTTAGTCTTACAGTTGGCGAAGTCGCGGCGGGCGTTGCGTATGCTCTTCCCAGCCTCTGCGGCTTCCACCAGTACTGCTGCTCTTCTCTCCTTGAGGTCTTCCTTTATCGCTTCTCTGCATAGCTTCGCAAGCTCAGACGTCAGCTGGTAATTGCCTGCGGCTCGTGCGGCTCCACGTTGGCGAATCAGCTCGAGAGTTTCCAGAGATAGACGCTTCTTGGTAATCTTGGAACCCTCTGACTTCTTGGCGCAGTCGTGAAGATGTGCAACAAGCCTTTCGTATTCCTCGTCGATGTTGTCAATGACAGAATCCTCCCAGAGCCCAGCGAGAGAAGTGAAGTGATCCCAGTTGATGGTGGTCTTGGGGCTTCGCTTCTTGAACTTTGCGGCTCTCTCTCCTCGCATCGAAAAGCGGAATCTTGCGCGAAGGAGACGATGGTCGGATCCCGTGTAGAACTTAGGGACAACAGCGACATCGGTCAGGCAAAACCTTCGATTGCAGATGATGTGGTCGATCTCGTTATGGAATTGTCCACCAGGAGACTCCCATGTCCAGCGTAGAGAGTAGGGCTTCTGGAACTGCGAGTTACCATGGATGGTGTGGGTCGACATGATAAACTCAGACAGCCTTTCACCCTGCTCATTCCACTCCGTTCCGTGAGTTCCGATGTGAAGTTCTTCAGCCGTTCTTCTTGGTCCGATCTTAGCGTTGAAATCACCGACGATGACCTTGAAGGTATGATCTTCCTTGTAGAACTTCTCCAATTCCATATAGAACGCTTCGAGCTCATCCTCGTCGTAGCTTGATGCGTAGGCGACGAAGATTGTCAAAGCTGGAGTTGAACCACATCTTCTCAATCGCAAACGTCCGATTCGGGTCGTCAGACTTTCGTACGAATCGATGTTCATGGCCAAGTGCGTGTTGACGAGGACGCCCACACCGCCAACGCCTCTGCTGTCGCATGTTCCGAGGAACAGTTCTTCTCCAGTCTCGTATACGGCGTGTAGCGGGCGATGCCTCCTCGTCTCGGTCAGTCCGATGACGTCGTACTTGATCTTCCTGGCTTGCAACATCAGATCTTCGATGTGAGCTTCCGATGCAAGCGTCCGTGCGTTGAAAGTACAGATCGTCATCCTAGTCCTGGGCGACTCAAATCTCCGTTGGCCCTGTGATTTTAGCAGCCTCGTCCGAGCGGTCCCAGCCGACGTCGCCCTGTCGGTGGTTCCCTCAGCTTCAGGGGAATGAGGCCCATAGTTGTTACTGTTTTCGGCGAGAAGAAATTTAACCACGCGTAGCTCGCCAGGCTCTGACGTGGCACCCTCCGCATTGGTACGTTTTTGGAACAGTCCAAAACCGTTCACCCCCACGCCACGATGAGGCTGCGGATAGGATTTGTGGGGAAAGTCTGCAATATGGTCGAGAACGTTGTTATGAGCTGCAAGCTTCGTCAGGGTGAGGGGGAAGGGGAGCATTCATGGCTCTTGCATGCTGCGATTCTTTCGTGGCACCAATGGTGTAGCGGTATCATTGTACCCTCCCACGGTACAGACCCGGGTTCAACTCCCGGTTGGTGCAAATCTTTTGCACTATGGGAGCCTATCTACACTCCCGTGAACAATTTCATTCCGTCTTCTCAAAGTCTGCAATATGGTCGAGAACGTTGTTATGAGCTGCAAGCTTCGTCAGGGTGAGGGGGAAGGGGAGCATTCATGGCTCTTGCATGCTGCGATTCTTTCGTGGCACCAATGGTGTAGCGGTATCATTGTACCCTCCCACGGTACAGACCCGGGTTCAACTCCCGGTTGGTGCAAATCTTTTGCACTATGGGAGCCTATCTACACTCCCGTGAACAATTTCATTCCGTCTTCTCAAAGTCTGCAATATGGTCGAGAACGTTGTTATGAGCTGCAAGCTTCGTCAGGGTGAGGGGGAAGGGGGAGCATTCATGGCTCTTGCATGCTGCGATTCTTTCGTGGCACCAATGGTGTAGCGGTATCATTGTACCCTCCCACGGTACAGACCCGGGTTCAACTCCCGGTTGGTGCAAATCTTTTGCATTATGGGAGCCCCTCTCTACCTCTGTGAACAATTTCATTCCGTCTTCTCAAAGTCTGCAATATGGTCGAGAACGTTGTTATAGAGCTGCAAGCTTCGTCAGGGTGAGGGGGAAGGGGAGCATTCATGGCTCTTGCATGCTGCGATTCTTTCGTGGCACCAATGGTGTAGCGGTATCATTGTACCCTCCCACGGTACAGACCCGGGTTCAACTCCCGGTTGGTGCAAATCTTTTGCACTATGGGAGCCTATCTACACTCCCGTGAACAATTTCATTCCGTCTTCTCAAAGTCTGCAATATGGTCGAGAACGTTGTTATGAGCTGCAAGCTTCGTCAGGGTGAGGGGGAAGGGGAGCATTCATGGCTCTTGCATGCTGCGATTCTTTCGTGGCACCAATGGTGTAGCGGTATCATTGTACCCTCCCACGGTACAGACCCGGGTTCAACTCCCGGTTGGTGCAAATCTTTTGCATTATGGGAGCCCCTCTCTACCTCTGTGAACAATTTCATTCCGTCTTCTCAAAGTCTGCAATATGGTCGAGAATGTTGTTATAGACGTCAAGCTTCGTCATGATGAGGGGGACGGGAAGCATTCATGGCTCTTGCATGCTGCGATTCTTTCGTGGCACCAATGGTGTAGCGGTATCATTGTACCCTCCCACGGTACAGACCCGGGTTCAACTCCCGGTTGGTGCAAATCTTTTGCATTATGGGAGCCTCACTATAGCCCCGCAAACAATTTCACACTCTCTTCACAAACTGTGCAATATGCTCGCGAACACTGACGAGCAGCGAGCTTCGTCTTTGGAGGCGTAGTTGGAGATACTAGTAGGGAGTATGCGCACTGGCTTTACTAGCATCTTATGTAAAGTTGTCCAGATAACTCACCTTACGCTGAATTCTTGTGTTCCAGGGAGCAGGCGACTGCTTCTGCGGTTCATTGGCCTTCTTCATCGCCCACAACCAACGTCGTGGTATTTATGCCATCGTGTGACGACATTTGTATTCGCGATGCTATCGAGAAAGCTTCAGCCATTGCCTCACTCTTCAGTGACGCGAAAGGGCGCTCAGACCTCATACTGGACACGGGACGAAGTTCTGCTAAAGTACCCAGAAATCTTCAGCTGATAATATCTTACCTTTTATGGATCATCATTGTACCTTGCAAATAAATCTTCCGCTGATATGGAACAAATTTTTCGGGACAGACTCCGCTAAATTTTCGGGACAGACTCCCGCTAACAATAAATAAGACCATCAAGCTATAGTTTCATTTGCAAGACAAATAATAATATTTACAATATGAAGTCGTTATTACTTCACTGAAACGTGTCGCAATAAGATCATCTCATGCACTCCCGAACAGCTAACACATGGTGTCTGCTCGCAGAAGAAGCTAACTCAACAATATAAACATGACAAGGTCGATTCCCGTTTTGAAAGAATATTCTAGCATAGAAACTTAACAAAGTCCAAGAGCGAAAACAAGGACAGGAGGATGAGAAGCTGTTTAGCTGGTATAATAAATCTACAATTTAAAAAAATCCTAAGAAGTTAGTGAGTTCCAGGAGGTTTCTGCAAAAGATCCGTCCACAGAAATGCTGTCACACATGCCACCAAATCGTCAAAAGCTGTATCCAACCGTTGTTGCCTGTAATTATGCTCGATTTATAATGTAAAAACCATTCAATCCGATTTCATATGAAACACTCTCTGTATTCCTTACCATTTTCACGGTTTATGTGGTTCTCAAAGGGCTGGCAGCCAATATGGACTGCACCGTTGGTCGGCTTAGGGGGGAGGGGTACCTATCGATGTGCAGACTTGCAAACTCTCGCAAAACTAAGAAGGGGTGCTCACAAGGGAAATCCGCTAACTTACCATGGAACTTTGAATGGAGACCTGGGTAGATCGATAGAGTCTATAAGGTTATTTACAAATATAGATAGCAAAACTGCAACCTGCATTTCACAAGCAACTTATGAGCAGGTAAAGTTTGTAATGGTGCAGTAGGGTGGAGGCTTGT
>MU948175.1:0-15143 GCA_036418165.1 Cooperia oncophora
TTGGTTTTTCCTGTTTTACGTGTTGCTACACTCTAGTTCGCTGCGGACGGTTGGGCGTGTCAGGCAGTATGAGTGTGTCACCCCGTCAAAGCCGTTCTCTGCCTTCTTGTTGAAGCGCGCATGCGACAAAAAGTGGTAGAAAACGAGTAATACGAACGATATGATACAGTCATATCACTTGCTCGCTTTACAACTGGTGGAGAACGGGTTTGGCACCGCGCCAAACTCATCCCGCCTGACACGCCCAACCGTCCGCAGCGAACCACACTATAGGCGCTATCGTTGAGACTCTGAGGAGGAAGTCGACCCGTTGCTTCGAGAAGGGAAGGCGGAGGAAAACCGAGGGAAGTCGTGTTTTTATGAAAACTTTCCCTAGCGACAGGACCTGCTAATCTCGACTAATCTTATACCTAAGCGTTAAGGAGAGATACAGAGGCTATGCTGGGATGTCTTCCACACCCCCGTCCCCACCCCCCCCCTCGGATTAACTTGGACCCCTTGGACCGCCTGAGCGTCCGCAGCGAGGCAAGCTGTGCGTATCAGACCGCGTTTTCAGCGTAATCTATGGTAAGGTAAGGTTACCCGTGAGCCTTAGAAAGGGTTTTCTGATCTGGAGGGTTCTATTAATGACGAATATCACAGAGTCACAGAGCAATCACTTTAGACTTTCACTGTATTGACATTGGGTAAGCAGACGTGAGAGCAATAGATCAGTGATACCAGTTATCCCGGTTGTTTGGCACTATAAAAGCGGCCGACGCGAGTGATGTTCACTTCGTCGCGAGCATGCCACTAACGGTCGAGCCATTGGAGGCCGCAGTTCCAGCTGCTGGAGGCAAATCCACTCACCAACTCACCAACAATACGAATCAGAGGATGATCTTCAAGATTCGAAGTACTAACAACGACGAGTATCGTGTTCGTCCCGTCTTTGGATTCGTCGACCCGGCTGGAAACGCAAGCATCGAAGTGACACGATTGGTGAGTTCCGTGCATGGTTAACTAGTGGGCGAGGCAACTGCTGGTGGTCTTCCACTGGCATTCGCTATTGAGCAGATCGTTCTTGCTAAAGCCTTGCCTTGATCGGCACTGTTTCAGAACGGCCCGCCGAAGGACGACCGAATTGTGGTGCAATTCGCACCCGCACCAAAGAACGCCAGCGACGCGAAGGAGGCATTTGGACAGACAGAAGTGACCAGCATGTTCTCCATCAATCTCAGTGCCACCTAAGTCCCGTCCAATAAACGATACCAAAATCTGTTAACGTTGTTTAAATCGCTATGATCATACGGAACAAGCTCGCTTACGGTTTTCACTGTCAGCGGATGGTGGATTCCAACCGCTGCCCTCTGGATAAGTGAGCTAGACCGCTGAATTGCGAAAAACGCTGAAAATGAGTAACCTTTCTCGTCTGGCTCAGGCTCAGTCGGTCGGCGGTGCTGGTGCAACACAGGGTACAGTCGTTATTACTGCGGTCAGTGGCGTGTCAGCAGCGCGCGGGCTCTGGCCGGTGCCGGGCTGTTCTTTGTTTCCGCTTCTGGGGTCCAGTGATTGGTGGGGAAGGTGCTAACGCTGCGCTGGATCCCACGCGCCGCTGACACGCCCCGACTGACCTCAGTGATATCGACTGCACCGTTCACCATGTCAAGAGATGACTGACGTGTCATTGACGTCACTCAACACAATAGTGACGTATCTGAAGATGCCTTTGACAACGATACAATGCAGATTTCGTCTTCATGAGAATATTGTGTAGCACCTTATTTTGAAAACTCTTAACAGATAACAGATCTGGGCTTTCTGGCTTTCTCAGCGCTGGCATTCAAAGGAGAACCTATTTGTCGCGAAATAGCTACAGCAAACTGGGCAGACTCGCTAACAGCGTCAACTGGTTATGCACACCGAGCTAGTTCCTGTGTTTTGCCACCAGGGCCTTTGTAACGGTAATACTCATTTAGGAAGGCAGGGGGAATGTATAGTGTAGGTCGCTGCGGACGGTTGGGCGTGTCAGGCGGGATGAGTTTGGCGCGGTGCCAAACCCGTTCTCCACCAGTTGTTAAAGCGAGCAAATGATATGACTGTATCATATCGTTCGTATTACTCGTTTTCTACCACTTTTTGTCGCATGCGCGCTTCAACAAGAAGGCAGAGAACGGCTTTGACGGGGTGACACACTCATACTGCCTGACACGCCCAACCGTCCACAGCGAACTAGACTGTAAGTGTCATATTTGCTCATCGCTCCGAGATGGTGATAGCATCTGACCTTAACTGCCACTGTTCGGATCGGGTGTAGGTTAGGACTCCACGAGAGGTCACGGCTGCCATGTCTCGCCTCGCCGCGCGCGGCGATTGCAACTGATTTTACGAGAGCAACATGGTCGTGCGATTAAGATCCCGGTCCCTTCACATAGTTCTGGCATCACGCGAATCTGCTTGGGATTTTTCCAAACCAGAATATTCAATGGGACGACAGTATTTTTGAATGGCAGCTGTACTTATTCGACGGGTTGCTGTATTTCTTCAATAGGACCTACTTTTACCGTCTGGCCGAGAATCTTAAACCTTACAATATCTTACAATTGAGGCCAAAAGAAGGATTCACCCTGAAAAGAATTTTCGTAGATTGCTGATGTATTCTCTAAATATTATTTCTATGTTAATGGGCGTTGTTTTATACTAGTAGTTGAATATCGGGCCCATTCCTTTCATAGCCTTCACACCTGCAAGTATAAAGCAGACGGTTGGAAATCTCATGAACTATGCAAATGCAAAAAATACATAGCGAAAGCATCGCGGAGAGCACCTCCGCGGCGGCGGCAGGCTGACCTCTCGTGGAGTCCTAACCGTTCCCCGTTCGGATCTCTTGAGCCGCACTCATGGCTGTGTAGCGCAGACCACTTTGTGGATTGTTCATTTTCATCCACCGGCTCAAGAACGACAGAACTGATAAACGGTAGGCGATACAAATGACAAGGTGGTGCTAAGCGCCAACAAGGCCAACCAGGCTCCGTTTGGCGTTGACTGGTTGGGGCAAATCCCCAATTTTGACGGTGCCCAGTCCGAGACTGTTACGGCTATTCCAGACTTCCCTATTAACACGAACTCCTTAAAGGCAATGGGCGCGATTGCTGCGTGCGGGCGGTTGTTGCAAGCCGGGAAGTTCGCGAGAGGGCGTTTGACCATACCTCACTCTGCCCGTCCACAAATAACGCTGGCGACAACTGCACCCTTCCAGCAGTCCTCCGGCTTGAACATGAGTATTGATTTCGTGCTAATAAGTGCCCATGTTGTTCCAGGCGTGCACATCGTTCACCTTTTGGCTTACATGTTCTAGCACAAATCATACATATACTTCGATTCGCTGAGATGCGGGGGGCGTGGCTGCGTACTTCACTACAGCGTGGCTGCTGCCGCGCTTTTGATGGTACTTTCGCTTTGGGACAATTGTAATCATGCTTTTTTTCGACACCAGACAATATAAAGTTTGTCTCAAATTCTATCATCACAGGAAAGTCCGCAAAACCGTGTTTGAATGAAGTACGGAGCCGCCTACCGCGTGTCAGAGATGTGGAGTGTACCTGCAGTCGTTTTTTCGCTGCGCAAGTTGGGGCATGCCGAGAGGAGGGTTGGGTTTCGCGCAGCGCCAGTCCGTTTACCAGTCAGTAACTGTTGAAGCAGGCAAGGACAGCAATGGGAGAACGGGCTCACGCCGCAGCAACTTCCCCCCCCCTAACACGCCTAAGGGTCTGCAGAAAAAACGATTCTCAATGCCTTGCTGCCCCATTTTCGGCACAGGCCAAACGGCACATTGCAATCTTAGCATTGAAAATATTACCTACGAGTTTTCATTTTGTGGACCAAAGTATACAAGAATTTGAAACAATTTTTAATAAGTTAACGAATGGATTCACAATGACTATTTGTAGCTCTCCATCGTATCATCTATACAGCCCTAGGGTCACAACTTTTTCGTCAATTTTTCTTTTTCTTCTTACTACTCCTTTGAGGTGTTGCGGGACCTGGTTCTTTGAAGTTTGGCAACGACTGGAGTTCAACGTCTTTCGAAAGAAGATTGTCCATTTTTTGACGAACTGTTGCTGTCACGCTCTGAAACAAGAATAAGGACTGGCGCGAGGAAGAGATGAAAAGGGTGGAAGAGTTGGGAAGAATCTCGTGGATAATGAGATATTGACTCTTATTTGGAAAGGCAAGAACTGCTGAAAGTCTGGCTAGTATCTTCCCAAACGAGGAGGGTGTGAATGGAGTACCAATTGCTACTGTCTTGAGCTGTCTATAATTGGTGAAAAAGGTTGCCATAGCTGCGGTCTGAACCACTCCTCCTCACACGTCGTCTAGTTCGCAGGGATAGTGACTGTGTACGGCAGAAGCCTGTCCCGTGCAAGGCAGATCTCACGTTAGTAGTATGGCTGCATCACACTTTGCGGCAACATCCACCTTTCTGAGCGGCCGGCAGCGTCAGCGACTAGGAAAGTGTAGATATCGATCTAGCGTCTACCGGCGTCTGCCAGCGTCCATCAGCGACCAGCAGCATCCGGGAGTGGGGAGCATAGAACAATAGGATGGGGGGGGGGGGGGGGGGGGGGGGGGGGGGGGGGGGGGGGGGGGGGGGGGGGGGGGGGGGGGGGGGGGGGGGGGGGGGGGGGGGGGGGGGGGGGGGGGGGGGGGGGGGGGGGGGGGGGGGGGGGGGGGGGGGGGGGGGGGGGGGGGGGGGGGGGGGGGGGGGGGGGGGGGGGGGGGGGGGGGGGGGGGGGGGGGGGGGGGGGGGGGGGGGGGGGGGGGGGGGGGGGGGGGGGGGGGGGGGGGGGGGGGGGGGGGGGGGGGGGGGGGGGGGGGGGGGGGGGGGGGGGGGGGGGGGGGGGGGGGGGGGGGGGGGGGGGGGGGGGGGGGGGGGGGGGGGGGGGGGGGGGGGGGGGGGGGGGGGGGGGGGGGGGGGGGGGGGGGGGGGGGGGGGGGGGGGGGGGGGGGGGGGGGGGGGGGGGGGGGGGGGGGGGGGGGGGGGGGGGGGGGGGGGGGGGGGGGGGGGGGGGGGGGGGGGGGGGGGGGGGGGGGGGGGGGGGGGGGGGGGGGGGGGGGGGGGGGGGGGGGGGGGGGGGGGTACAGCTTCTATCTCCCAACACCCCATATTCTACCGCATGTCTGCCTACCCTCCTGTCTCAACATAATCTTACCATCTGTCTGCTACCCTGCCTACCGCCCCATACCCTCCATTCTCGACGCCTGCTTGTCGCTGGTAGACGCTGGCAGATGCTACGTCGAATCCTACACTTCTCAAGCCCTCGAGACGCTGCTGGTCGCTGGTGAACACTGGCAGACGGTGGTCGACGCTGGCAGACGCTAGATCGATATCTATCCTTTCCTAGTCGCTGACGCTGCTGGACGCTTTTGGTTGCTGGTGGACGCTGCTGCAAAGTATAAACACCGCCCATGGAAGAGCCTAACTTATCATTGTGCCTTCCACAATGGCGCGTTCTCTTACCTTCTCATTGTCAGACAGGGGAGGAGCACCAGTGGCTAACTACCAATAAAAGTACCAGCCACACCCACACGATTACTGTGGCACGCATCTTCAAAGCGATCGCAAAGCGCTCAACTTTGGTGTCAGCTTTATTATCAGCACAGATCCCAGAAGGACAGAAGGATCGGTTAGCCTGGGTGAAATTGCCCTCAGTACGGTGAAGCTAGACATTGTGCTTTGTCCCAGGAGCATTATTATGCAACCTTAGGCAACTTACAGTTGCACCACCAACGATCTGCAGTTCCATGCCAGTATACAGTTGCATCCAGGCCATGATCTGTAATACGAGTAGAAGATGCCGTCTAGAAGCACGAGTATATATCGCGATCCGGTCGCTTGAATCGCGCGGCCTGATCGCGAAGTATGATCGCGCTCTAGGTGAGAGCGAAATGTTGTCAAGAAGTCCGAATCAAATGCTGTGGTCGAGCCAATACTGGATGTACCTGACGTATGGTTGCCCTATTTCCAGGGTCCATTTTCCACATCTTCTCAGTAATCACGTCAGCCAGAATTCTTTAGCATTCGTCCGGTAAATTCGGGAGTGACGCCGTCGAGAATCTAGTGGGGAGAAGACATAGGTGCTCGAGAAAACCTGATTAGTACCCGCTGACTCACCAACTGTTTTGCTTCTTCATTCGAGAGGCCTTCGTAGGGTTCTTTTACGGCGAATATTTCGTAAATTAAAAGCTGAAAAGGTGGTCAAGAGTCTTAACGGAGAGTGGGAAATACGTCGAACAGAAGTACGGACCAGTTTCTGCTTCAGGATAAAAACTCACTCCATAAGCATAAACATCGGATTTCTGCGTAAATCGAAAGGATTGGACAGATTCAGGTGCCATCCATCTGATGTTCGCTTTTTTCGGCGTCTTCATTGTATAGGTGCCGGTTTTTCTGGCTGTGCCGAAACCGCTCAGCTTCACCTTAACGACAACACTCCAAGCCTCCGTGCTCATCAGCTTTTCTAAGTGTCCTTACAAATTGTCTGTCGTACAGGCACTTCTTAGCGGCGAGATTTCGATGAAGGATAGAGTTCTGGTGGAGGTATTCAAGTCCCCAACCGACACTCATGGTCATCAAAATCATTTCATCTTGTTTCAGGTCTCTGTGGGTACGGAGAAATTCGTCCAGTGGTCCATCTGAAAATGCTGCTGTGAATTTGTAAGGCAGAATGCGTCACTTATCCCAACGTCCGCGTTCATTCTTGTCGCACTATTTTTAAGACGACGGCGCTACATCACAGGCCCCACTGCTATTCATTGAGGGCTGCAAGTGCCAATTTTTAACACTTCAGAATGGAACTTCTGCGAGCGCTGTCGATCGTAGTGACGTGATTACATGGCTCAGTCGCGAATTGTGACTGTGGGCCATGAGAGTAGAAGAGTAAAACACGTCAAGAATTGGCTGCTGTTCCTCAATGTTCAAATCCAGCTGTCACGAAGGGCAGTCAGGAGCAAAATGGTATCGGAAGCCAAGCGTAAGAACAAAAGTGAACCGGAAGGGAAGAATGCGTCCAATAAGCGGAACTTACAAGGGAGGTCGTTCAGGGCGTGGTGAGCTTTTTCAAAATGGTCTTGTGCATATTGTAGGGGCACATACGAGGACCAGAAAACTGAGGTTCGTTTTCGCTGCGCGCTTCTACGAATAAAAAAAAACGTAAAAAATAGGTCGATGGTTCGGATCCCACCGAGGACAAAATTTTGCTTTTCTACAATTTTTCATTTTTTGGATCCATGTTTGTCTAAATAATTGGTCCTAATAAAAACATTCACGATGAACTGAACAATCCTACTTTTATGGAGCAAAACTGCTTTTTCGTTCGAATTCGTTAGTATGCACAGACTCAGCTCTTCGGCACTATGCCGGTGCCAGATGGCACTGGAACCGAAAATAAAGTCTAGAATCGTGATCAGGACTGTCGATTACCCCTAGGAGCAAGTTTTGAGCGAAAAATTTTTTTGACTTTTTCGGGTTGTAGGGCCGACCATTTGGTCGGCAGTGTGAGCGGAGTCTCACATCTTCATAGCAGCGCATACACTAATCGTTGACGCTACGGCCGGACAACCCGAATACGCAAGCCCAAGAAGGTCCCACGTCACTTTTTTGAACGGAAAATTCGTATTAGTGGTAAGTCCAGCTGGGTCACAAATATACACCTATTCTTGGCGTCCACGCAATTTGGCGACAGAATAGCGCTGAACGTTCCCTACATGGGTGTACATAACGAATTCACTGGAAAGAAGATGTGGCCCCAAATTGTCTATAATTGACACCACACCAGAATTACTAAATTCGCAATCAGATCCACTGTATAGCCTATGAGGAACAACGTCCAGCAACAGTCTTGTTCAATGGTGCGTGAAAATCGAAATAGTTGAATAGCACTGACTCATGAGGTACAGCTACTCAGAATGTGCCCATAAATGGCAAATATCCGAGTTATATTCATGCGCAGACACTAATGGAAGCGAGAACAGCGAAATCTAAAAAATGCAAAAAGCCACGACGCAAGGGGAGCCGAACCATCAACCCCACCCTCACTGTCCGATTGCGAAACCTCCACTCTATCCGCTAGGCCATCCGATGCTCGACTATGCTAGCGCTCTTATCGTTGATGAAACCATTGCAAGAAGCCGTTCACCCTTGAGCACATGACCCAAGTTGGAAGCTCACTTACGGCGATTTTTCGCTTCGATTCAAACGGCCCCTTTATAAGGACCCCCCACTCAGCAACTGGTCAAAGTTGTAAGTGACCTACGCCGCATAGAGGCCCAGAACGAAGCAGATTCCACAGATTTCTTTTCACATCAGGTTGTTTTACCTCTCTCTGCAAGCGCGCAGCGACACAATCGAACACACTCTTCTCAAGTCGCTTGAACTGCAGCCCCCCAATCATGCCAAAAAACCACGTTTCCGAAGGGCACCACGCCGACACGCCTGAACGACGCTCGCCTTTAAGACCTTCTGTCAGTAATGCCCTCCCAAGAGTGACCTTGATGCAGGAACGGCCCTGCCAGCGGAGGTCCTACAGCTGGCTTGCTGATCCTCGAAGATCCAGACTAACGTCGTAAGTGAGCTGCCCTCCCTTGCCGATAGTGAGTGGATCTATAAGCACTCGAACTTCTTGCCGGGTATGGTTTGTCGGGTAGTCATGAATTGTTTCAGATCCTTTCGCTCAGAGAAGCGATCTTGCGACAAGGCTCAATAGAGTTAATCAACAAATCGTGTGGTAGTTTCACCAGAAATATCTCAGAATTCTCAATTGTTAAAGATCGTAAATGACATAACAGGAGACCGATTCGAGACATGAACACGTTATCGGGCTGAGCGATTAGACACGAACTCCGTAGTACCTGGCACAACACATGGGTGTTAAAGCGTCGTTTCATTATAGCACATATGTGCCACACATCTTTGACTTGTCCTTGTGGCACTCCTGTGATCGGCCGGCTAACCTAGAATTTTGTAAGCATCAGATCCGGCTAGCTAAAATTGTTAATGGCAGATGCTGAGCCCATTGACCCAATTGTTGCAACGCTGAGAGCCGTGCCCAACTTGGCCACCTTACGCTGATTCGAGGCTCTTAGCTCCTAAGTCCTTTACCAACATCGGCTGACTGGCTCATCAGGCTATTTTTATGAGTGCCAGCAAGGTTCGGGTTCACATGCAGTTGGTACAGTCGAAACGAGGGATAAAATGAGGCTCCACCAACGGGTTTCCACCACAGGGAGAATCCATTCATAATCGAAGTTCAACCGATTTATTATTTGTAGAGCAAGGCGACCGGAGGCGGGCTGATTCCACCCCTGCTGACACCGCCCGCCGCCAACTGATTGTTATCAACATTTTTTTTTTTTTTTTTTTTTTTTTTATTTTGTTTTTTCTTCAACTGCTCTCACGCACGCAGTTGCAGCGTGCAAACTAGCAGTTTCATAGCTAGTTGACTCGAAACAGTTGAGCGCTTCGGCGCTAAATCTTTTAGATCTCAATTTCTGTCCCTGCACGTGGTATGTGACAAGACAAGCGTAAGATGCCGCGCTGGTGGCGACACGCGACGCCGCGCCTGAAGGATGGGTTGTCCTGCCTGGCGATTGATTTCGAGTGTTGAAGGAACGGGAAATTCGTCATGGCACCTTGTTTCCGCTCAAATTCATGTGGGTATCGCTGCTCGAATCGACAAGCTGATGCACTTGGAAAAGTAGCCGCACGATATCCGCGGCGACCGCGCGACAAATCACGATTGTGCTCTCCCTTTCCTGCGCGCCTTCTCGCCTCCCTCGCTGCAACGTGGAACCAACGGTCTACAGCCGTGAGGTCCAGATTCGAGTCCTGGGTGTGAAGAACATATCTTTTTGAAGTGTTTTAGAAGTCATCCTTACCGTTTTAATGACGGCTGGTAACGGAGGTGCATCTTTGCGAATCAGCTTCCCTTTGCGCACTTCTCCACAGCTGAACTTTCCGACAAGCTGTTCGAGTTGCACGTTTTCTGCACGGAATTCCCATGAAGCCAGACCAATTCCTCTATTCAATTGTAGTTGTTGCTGTAAGTTATCAGGAAAGTAGTTCGGAAGTTGGAAATCACTCGAAACAATGGTTGAACCGACCGATTTGTACTCGAATGTATGCTTCATGTAAAAGGAAATAAGTTCAGGAACAGAACCGAAAGCGTGAAAGCTGGTGATGAAAAACTTTTTCTTGACCATTTGTACAATTACGTGGGTAATCTGCAAGCGCTCTATTTACGGTATTCTTCGGCTGATTGCTATCGGAGTTTGTGATAGCGGACTGGGGACTATACGGACTGGGGAACTCGTCCCGGCTGCGTTCATGTTTTTGGAGCGGAGCAGCGTCCCACGAGCAACCAATAGCGTCTACCATCCTTCCGAGCTTCTGGTGGCGTCACCGAATAGGAAAGTGTACATAACGATCCAGCGTATGGCAGCGCCCTCCAGCGCCTGCTAACATACGGTAGAGGACAGTATGACGCGGTAACGTAAGTAGCGACAGCTTGTACTCCTCCTATTGCCAATGGTAGCAGCATGGGGATGTGTCAAATGGCGGTGTGGGTACGACCCCCCTCGAAGAGGGTCCAGATACGACCCCCCCCTCCTGCTCTAACTGACAACCAGATGCATGTTCACCACAAATGGCTTCCTGAAATGGAATCTGGATTCTCGAAAGGCGCACTCTGCTCTAAAATACAGGAAATAAAAGGCTGTTTCAGCCTCATGCAATATGAGGCTGAACAACAGCCTCGCATTACCTACAATTTTGTCTTAGGATTCAAAATAAAACTCCTCGTTCGATAACTATGTATGACATGCAACTTGTAAAAGAACACAATTGAAATAGCGGCTAATGGTGATCATTGATAGGCTGAATTGGTGAAAAAATAGCCCCAAGGTGAGCGTGTCAGGGCCCAGATGTGCATTCAATGAATGGTGACGGGGAAATAATGAAAACATGCACGACACAACAAAGCGAAACATGGAAAATACAAAAATGCAGAGCTAAATGAAAAAAGGATAACCAGGCCGGCAGTAAATCGTTCCATACTTGGCTATTATCGATCAGGCTGCAGGGCGCAAGGCTGCGACCGCTTTCTTTGGAAAAACGTCATTGGAGCGCGGTTGTTGGACTTGCCAACGTCCTGGGGTCTGTTCGGGGGTTATATCTTTTTTAGGTGCGGAGCTTTTGAGGAATGGTGAGCAGCATGCAACGGCAAAGTTTCTACTATTGTGTATTCTACCTAGTTGCAAACTGAACAAT
The DNA here is from genome assembly GCA_036418165.1 of Cooperia oncophora. Lineage (NCBI taxonomy): Eukaryota > Metazoa > Nematoda > Chromadorea > Rhabditida > Trichostrongylidae > Cooperia > Cooperia oncophora. The sequence continues at coordinate 11,306 of MU948175.1, forward strand.
CCCCCGTTGGTGAAATATTCCGGGATGGGTTTTGGATAGGGCTAGGGGTAAATCGCGAGCTGGTTTCCATGCTTCACGCGAGGATTGCTTCGTTCAAACGCAATTTCATCAGGACTGAAGTCGTCTTGAAACCCCTGATAACTCCAATAAGCTTTACAGTTTTTCTGAAGACCCACTAGTTCAGGAGATATTTTAGATGGGTCACAGATGCGCCACCCTCTGACCCACCCGAAAAATTGACTCCTTATGTGCCATTGTGAGGACCTTTCAGTGTGCCTTCAAAACACATATTTCCCTTCAAATGAGTGAAAGAGAAGCTCGGCTATCTCTGATCGATTTGGTCCGTGCGCCGTGCATTAACTCCTACGCAGAGGTGGTGGAAAGGTGTAAATTCTGATTTCAGGTGCTTTTATCCATGCAAGCAGATGTTTGTTTAGGGTTTGTAAAGGACAACACGCACGAATCTGTTTGAGACGTATTATTTAGTCATCTACGTACTTACGAGTTCATGCTATAAACTGACACTTATTTATTTATTTATTTATTCTTGCTATATTGCTAATAAATCTTTTATTATTTTGTATTCCTATTTACATCCGGGTCTTCTGAAGCTTTCCGTCCGTTCCATTACCCTTAGCAATGACACCTTTGTACTGTTTGATGCCTAGCGAGCCTACTTTTGCGATACTCCCACGTCCCCGCGCGGCCAAGTACGAACCCATTCTTGGGGATTTCCCATGAAAAGAGGGCTGTTAAACGTAGCATTTAAAGCTAAAGAATACACTCATAATAAACTTCATTTTTTTAAACATCTTGACTTCCATAGCTCCACTCCCACTATCAACTGAAATGTCGAAGCATTGCTCGGCTCTGAGTGACCCTTGAGATTACGACCCCCCCTCCCCAGCGGCCAAGTACGACCCCCCCCCCCTATGGGTTTCGCACAACGATGCTGTCGATACCCTGTTTCTAACACACGTGTCAATGCGATCAGATCACACATTCTAACAATTAAGAGATTTCAGATGGCTAGTGATAACGTCCGCATAACCACTGCAACAGGTGTTTGCTTGAGGGGAGCATCTTGCAGTTACGGAGGCTCCTTTAGTTAGTTTCCTGTTAAAGAAGCACATTCCGCGAAAAATAAGGCTATGACCTCTCAAATGTGTCGGACGACCCGGAAGGCGATTTTTGAGGCTGCGCTACTTTCAAAATGTGAAAAACGGCAAGACTCCGCTAGAAGCTGGCTAATTAGGCCCATGGACACCCCTTAGGCCCATGCCGACCCTCACCGGCTGCTAGCTACTAGCTAGTAGCCACTATGTTATCTTTCTCTATAACATTTCGGACTGCTTTTTCTGCTGCTTTTCTCCGCTAATCAGATACTTAGCACTTTTTGTGCCTATTTGAGTTCCGTTTCCCGCAATTTGCGGTCGCGAACTGTGCCTTTAACTAATGCTTAGACTTATAACTCCGGGAAGCTGCGCGGTTGTTCGAGTGGGCTACTTTCGTCACGAGAATTTACAAGCTTTCACAGGATGGCCTGAACAAGCTTAGGTGGTATCACTCGGTGCTCCCCATCAAGCCGAATTGCGCCACCATTGCTACCACAAACTGTGATAGCGCCACGAACCGCGAAATGAATCATTAGTAAGCCAATCTCGGCAGGATTACTACCTACGAACATCGACTTTGGGGTCATGCACTGGCATTCGACAGAACCTGTCTCCAGTCCTTAGCACCCATCGTGTCCGCCCAGGAAAATAGTGGATTTTCAAACAAGCAGAAGATATCACCCGTGTTGACTACTGAGCGTTCGCTTTCCACTTATGTCTCCGCACACAACACCTTACGCCAGCTAGAGCTCCTTTATCTGTCTCCAAAAATGGTTACATCTATATTCCCGAAATGGAGAGGGCGTGGACGCGCACTTCATTTAAGCATGGCGTACGATGCTTTTTTTGGAGGGATGATTCCATTCGAGACAACTGTCCACTTGTCTTGTGCATACAAATATTGCGATCAGAACTCTCCCAAAACGGAACATCCACACCAAAATACGGGAAGCCGTCGATCGAGCGGCGCTAATGAGCTGCACGCCTTCCTACTTGATAGGAGGCAATATCCCATTGCTTCACAATAGTCAAAATTAGTAGAGCTCGCTGAAGGGAAACTTGGACCGCTCTCTTTGGTTGTCTCATGCCGATCGGCAAGACTAAGATGGAAAGGTGCGGGGCGTAATAGCATTTGACAGTCCATTTCAATGCAGCTGCAAAGGAATTCCTAGTGATGTAGCACTCGAAAACATTGCACCATATCTAGAGCACATGTTCCGTGGATTTAAGGTGCGTTACCGGCTTGATTTCGGTTGCTGGAACAGTGTTTCGCCGTCCCCTAGTGCTGACGGCGAGACTTTTGGGACGCGCAGTTCGGCACGGGAAGCTGCAATTTTGGCGCGATGCTCATAGGAAGCACAGATAACACAGTTTTCTGCTTCATCAGCTCGCTCAAGCTTGCACCTAGCAGCGGTTTCCCCATAGCTTTCCCCCCGACACACCCACGATCCACCACAAGAAAGGTCTCGCCACCGGCACGGATGTCGGTTAAATCGGTTTCGATACACTGCAATGAAGCAATTTACACTCCTCATCATTACGGACTGTCGGGGCGTATCGGCCAGAAGGAGTGCGCACACTGTTTGAAGCCGTTCTCAGCTTTTCTTTGAAGCGCGTATGCGACAAAAAGTGGTAGAAAACGAGTAATACGAAGGATATAATGCTGTTATGTCATTTGATCGCTTCAACAACTGGTGCAGAAAGACTTTGGAACCGCGGAAAACGCAGCCGCACTGACCCGCCCCGCATCCTAATGAAGAGAAGTATACTCTCATGGTGTACTGGGCCCTTCACTTGCTCCGCTGACGCAAACAAACAGGAATGAACCTGACTCACCTCACTCAATCGTATTAGAAAATCGCCATGTTTAGTCAGAAGAAGGGCAGTATCTTCTCGTGGTAACAGTCCGTGGAAGTAGTCTTGTTTTAGTAGTGACACATCAAACTGCAACACAACAGTCAAACATCGTGCATGAACAGAAGTTTACAGAACAACTAACAGCTTCAGCAGGTGGTAAATCTGGTGCCTTGGGCATTTGTTTTGCGAGTAAAGTTGAGTTTGAAAATGAGTAACGAATCACTCCATCACAGCCTTTTTATACCCTTATCATCGCACTGCTTCATAAACAAGGGTTCGCATATCACCTTTCACGCTGCAATCATACCTCGGAACCCTGGAGAATCGGCAAAACGTGCAAAAAAATAAGTTATAGTCGTTTTCGCCGACGTCAGTGGGGCGTGTCATCACGTCGTGGCTTCGGTGCATCGTTCGCTCCTTTCTCTCCATTCGTTGAACAACCGATGCGGCAGCAGTCACTGAAAAAATAGCAGGCTCTGTAACACTCAGGCACTGCCGACACGCTCAGACTGGGCTGAGAGCGATGAGGACGACTATACATACCGATAATCCCCAGTTCTCGGATTCGTCAATTCTCCAATTCTCCTTTCCAACTACAGTAGTAACACACAGTTGCATGGATCCCACGCATTTATCCAGAAACAGCCGCGCGCGGCAAGACGAAGAACTGCATAAAGACTGACAGTCCAAAGTTGCTACTCCTCTAGGAGAGCATAGGGTACGGTGTCATGACAACATGTGTTTTGAGGTGGCTGTCACGATATTATCACGTGAATCCGATATCGCGGCGCGGAGAACCTTTAGAGGCCTTCTGGATCATGGCCAAGAACCCTAAGATCAATAGGAGGGAAGAGTGTGTGGCGGTT
>MU948178.1:0-10446 GCA_036418165.1 Cooperia oncophora
ATGAGAAGTTATTTCACTTAGGCTGCGTTTATACTTTGCGGCAGCGTAGCGTAGCGCTTCCAGCGTACGCCAGCGGCAGTGTCGGGGAAAGGATAGATATCGATCTAGCGTTCCCAGCGTCACCAGCGTACGCTACGCTGCCGCAAAGTATAAACGCAGCCTGACTGGTATCACAGTTACTTTCATGAGCCGATTAGTTAGCTGTGGTGTTTTCACGGTATAACCACACTGGCATACTTACGTGTTGTGCACTGTTAGGATAGATAACATCCATTCACGACACGAACACGTCATTAAATGGCAGTAGGCCTCCGTAAGATACCGAATGGGTCCGGCGTAGACGGCTCTCCTTTCAGCTAGAACATACGTGCCCTCGAGTTCCTAGCGTGTGGGCTGTGAGGCGACACCGATTCGCAACATCTGTGCTTTGCTCTCTTTATGATTACGCTTCTCTCGTGTGGCATTAGCGGTTAAGGCGGAACAGCCCCACCCCTTCTTCAACACTTCCCAAAGTATACTGTCAAAATCTAGAGAAGGATTTCTAAATTGCATTTTTATCGGCGACTTCCTTGGGTGTAAGGCGATTAGAAGGCCAACAGGTGATTGGTCGGCGCCAGTTAACTTAGCTGAAAAAGAGAGCGTGTAAGGAATTGTGTGAGATGATTTCTGTGTCGCTGCTTTTATAACGAAGCTAGTCATGAATATTCTGAGTTAATTTGCTCTTGTTATGTGTAAAAGAGTCTATATAAAGCTGTTGTGCTCTCTCAAATAAATACATTCATTTGAAGGTTTCACGTGTTATTAGCTTTCGATTACCACATTTACATCTAACCTGAATTAAAATGTCTCTACCAGTTTACTTGCATTTCTTGAGGAGAAAACCACTGTGTCTAGATAAAACTTTGCATAAGGCACTATCCCGTGCATCACACGGGATCCCTGTGAAGTTTACCATCAACGGGGTATGTTCAATCTAAATTTTTGGTCCCTTTCCCCTTTTCTGAACTGGTAGCGCCCAACCTCTTCAAATTTTTTGAAACCTCTAGCTAAACTGTTGTGAATGTAAACCGTGTGGTAATATTCCTAGTAGTGACGAATGAAGAACTCTTCGTTTTATCAGAAAATCGTTGTAGTGGCTCTATTTCTTTATAGCGTTTTCCAGGAAATCAGCAGAAGATCAAAGCATGTACCACCTTACAATATGGAACTGCTAAAATCGTTTCTAAATAAGGGTATAATGACAAAACGACATATTAAACTAATAATCCGAAAAGTGGAGATTTGCTTTTTTCTCACTTGAAGGAACCGTCCGCGATGACCTATGAAAATGCAAAAGGTTGTGCGGGAGGTTAGGGCGGTCCGCAGTGGACAGCCTTGTGCCAGTTTTGCGGCGGAAAGTTGTAAGGCAATGGAGTTATGACGCAAAGTTGCCTCGGTGACACCTCCCTGTTTCCAGTGACTCCGCCTCCAGACTCCGCCTTCAAAGCTAGGCCTTCCAGGCAAAAGCGATGCTAGCGCACAGGTATCACGAAAGTGAGACGCTTCATAGTATCTTCCCGAGTAATAGGGCCTATTGGGACAGAATTACGACTGGATGAGTGTCAAGACGCGGCGGGATCTCTACCCCCGTGCAACTGTCTCAGACTGGAGTGTACTTATTAGGGGCTTTCCGACGTTCCCTTTGGCATTTTCTCTCACACTTTACAAGTTTCTCCTTGTTTCAACACCACTACATAGGCTCCTTATCGCGGACCGTGCCTTTAAACTAACGCCACTGAGATATAATATTTCGGAAGGGTTATTCACGCGTCACTGGTAAATAGCGAGCGGCGTTACTGCCTTCAGACGAGGATTCAAACGCACAATCTCTCTTGCCCAAAATTTAAAACGCCTCACAACTAAATACTCTTTCCAACAAGCTCTACAGTTCTTCTGAAGACTCGCTAGTTCAGAAAATATAATATTTTATCACTCTTGAACGACATTCTGAGCTACTCAAAAGCTCGACGGCTTTTTCACCACTGATTGTCTTCTTCCTGAACCGATCACAAACCGATAACCACTGGCAGAGCAAGACGATTGGAGCGAGTTGATTCTGCCCCCCCCCCTGACATAGTTCCTACTGATTGGATTGTTATCACCTGCACGAGTTACTTGATTGTTATTCGATAGAAGGAGATAGTATATGTCAAAACAAACCCCAGAATACCATCAATGAAAGATTTTACAGCAATGGCGGTCAGATTTTAGCTCCGATAATAATTCTAACTCTGGCTAGAACTTCAATTTCACTCTGTCTCTCGTCTTTCTGTCTTGTTCACAAAGTTCCTGCGTTAACGACCCACCCCCAGCAGCCAAGCACGCCTCCACACGAGTTTCGCACAAAGATGCTGTATCCTGGTCCCAACCCCACCCCCTCTTCTCCTGCACAAATCCTCTCTATTGCGGTTTCAGTTGCAGAAGTTAATTGTGGTGTTTGTCACGAATGTGAAATACGTTTTCGCCTTCTGACGTCAATGTAGCGAAGGCAACGGCCTCCTCTATTGGGTCGTAAGTTTTAAGTAGGATGGTCACGCGCAGGTGCGCCCGAAGGCTACCCCCCAATGGTTATTTCATTGAATTCTTTAGAAATTAACGCGTAGTATGTTATTATTATTCTGATCTTGTTCACAAATTTCGTTTTTGCATAAACACTACGTTCGCGATCAGGGCACTGATTGCGAGTAACCCCAGATGCAATTCTCTGACGAGTTTGGAAGCCGGGCATTAGCACACATTGCGAAGAAATCAACGGCCAAACATGTCCATGACTTATTTTCCCAGAAACTGCTGATTCCGCCTTTCCAGAAACTTTATTAACATCACAATTAGGTTTTTCAAATCGTGCAAGAATAGGCACTATTTACCATTTTTGGCAGAATTGCCTGGAAATTAGTTCCCTGGGGTAGTTTGACCTCCTGAACATGAATATACTATTCACGAAACTCCTTGAGGCCGCTCGCGCTAACAGACGCCGGCCGCAAGAATACCCAAATCACCGGCGGCCTGTTGGCGTGCGGACACCAGGAAGTTTTCGCGTCGCTAAACTGAAATGCTCATATTCGCGAGGCCAAAAAACACCTCAGCGAAACAGCTTTGATCAAATCGCTGCATCACGAAGAGCAAGAAGTCGGTCGGAAAATGGCCTCAATTCTGGACAGGTACAGTATCTTGCAAGTAGCTGCTGGTGTGTGTAGCCCGTACGACCAACCCCCTCGAGCCAGAGAGTGTTCAGCTTACGCACCCCCCTTCTCCAACACCTACTTACAAATTCTCCCTCCCCCCTTTCATATTGAAAACCTTGATCCGGCGGGTTCTGTTTAATTCAGGACATTACAAGGATACCGAAGTGGTGCGGGCCTTGGTCTAAATACTATACTGTGTCTAAATACTCAATACTTAGTCAGCTTCAGCCTACGGTCTCATTCCTGTACCGTGGAACTAATAAAGTATCATCAAAATTAAAAATTGAGTACAACGTTCTGTACAATGTCTTGAGTCTGAAGTGGTGTAAGAAACCAATGTAACGGGGCAACACTCGCGGGTATGTCTGTGCATAAAAGTTCTAGTGGGAGTTCGCTGAATTTTTCAAAAATGTGAAAAATTCAGCGAACTTTTAGTAGGACTTTGCACCGACATAGATTTTTAACGTGGGGTTCCATATTTGCGGGTCATATTCGACTATGGGGACATGCGAAGCTCTGTAAAGCCTCAACTAAGCTGAAGTATCATTGTGTCAAATATTTCTGAGCACAGCAAGAAGAACGTTTCCCCAAGATGCACTCTGCGCAGAACTTTGTTCCATAAGCAGTTATTTTTTTACCTTATCCCCTACAGTTAACACTTTTACTCACATAAGGCTGCATCAGCGCTCTGTATCCGGAAACCCCGGTCAAAAACTACTCCGTAAAAAAGTCATTTTCAGAGCCTCCCAGGTTGTCTCTGAGACACGAAACCGTACAGCAACTATGCTGTTTTTCTTCAACCACCGCGATCAAGATCAATACAGTGGAACTAGTTTTCACGGAAATTAAATAGATCAGGTCAACGATAAAAAACACCACAAGGTTCCCACAAAAGGCCATTAATCTAAGCTCCTGTAGAGCTGGCCTGAAGTCACTTCTAAATGCATTGCTTCTGCAGCTCGTGGGCTATCAGCGCCTCGCAATTGCTCAAGCAAGCCTAGGACGCATTATTCACCAGGTTGTGGGCTCTAACAGCAGACGTGGCTGAGCGCTGCGCAGTTCGTTCTTAACTAGGTCCAAAAAGAGCCAAAGGTCATCCAACCAACATTGACACAGCGGCTGACTAGTGGCCGCCCGGACGCCGCACACATTGATCGCCACATCCACCCATTTCCTTTTTGAAAGATATTCGGTCTCATCCGGTATTCCTGTAGAACATTAGGAGCTCTGTCGTAAACTCTCGGGACCTTCAGACCATTTTATCGAAGGCCTATGTCTCTTCGCGCTCTCTCATGATTATCGTTTTTTGCGAGAGCAAAGTCTTTCGATGAGCCCCGCCTCCATACTCTCTAATGCAGTTTGTTTACTACTAAACTTTACATTCAGTCAGTGCCTTCTTTCTAGATTCCCTTTCAAACGTCCCGATTTCAGGGTCTTTGAACTGCAGTGGTGTGATGGTTGTGCGGACAATCGACGAAAGACCTTTCTATCTAAAAATTGATGGCAAATGGGTTTACGTTAATGAAGAAGTGCTCAGGAATCATCCCGGAGGAAGTGCCATCACAACCTATCGCAACAAAGACGTACGCATTTAATCACTATGCCTTTTGCTAATTATAATTTGAAATTTCTCTAGGTGGTCAGGCCATCACATGATTTCAATGTTCTTTGATCATCTCTTATCAGAAAGTGGTGTGAAATATGGCAATACCCGTGCAACAACTTTCCACGAAATGTCCTTCAGAGATGCAAAAAAAGTCATCGTTACGTTTACGTAATGAGTTTTTCTGCTGCAGAAAGCCAAGAATATCAGTCCAGCGCCTCGTTTGCTACTGACTTCCGCGGAAAACAAGTGAATATTGATCTCAGATATTTGATGCCATTAATACCCAAAAGAAGCTCAACTCCGTATTAATCCAAGGCAAATCCTTCACCGCACTACTTAGCCTGAAAGCATTCTCATCAACTCCCAATCTATGCCTCTAATCTCAAAAAATATTAGTGATACGCATTCTTCATTGTGAGCTATTACTTGACGAAAGATGGACATTTTCACTAGTAAGGAGGGAACTTCCACTTGGTTTTGCAATTTGAGTTCATGGTTGGATTTTCGTTGAAATTGCTAAAGCAGTATGGATGGCTAGCGTCCTCTCCAATGCCTGGGGAGTATTAAAGGCAGTTGGTACGATAATTTGGTACTCGGCCTAAAATGCTAGCAGGGCGCTATATAGTGGGGAAAATGGCGAAAGAACGGAGTGAAACGGTCAAAATCCTGCGAAGAAAGCCTTCGTTCTCAATGACTTGAAAATCGATTTCGGACGAGTTTCCCGTAGGCATCTTGCCAATACCGCTACCGACGGTACGATTGTGTGTACTCATATACTATTCATGCAGCACCGCCGCCGCTTCATACCAATCCCTTTGCTTCATAATTTGCTCAGCAAATGAATGAATACGAGCGTCAGGAACGGTCGTCCATTTGTGGGCGGGCGGTATGGTGGGCGTTTGGGTCGGTATGTTGTAGCTTGATAGGGCCCTTATAAGGGTACCTTCTTTGGAAAGGGCGCTGCGCAGCGCCTGCTCAGGGGCGCGGAATTTCGTCCTGCCAAGCATATTGACCGTATTCCTCTATGGTGGATTTATCGTGCCAACTGCCTTCAAAAGGGTACGGACTATCCCTGACTACATTTTGAGCACTCGTCAAGATCTCAGGTGAGAGGGGAGGGGGTGTGAATTTCCATTACTTCGTCACACTAGGTACTGATGGGTTAGGATGGTAGTTCATTCACCGCGCTGTTCTGTTAATTTTTGTACATTGGATAACGTCGCAATCAGTCGGGGCGTTGTCAAGAACGGGAACGCGAACGGGCGCATCCCTCTCCCCGCGATTGGTTGCGACGGTATCAGCTGTGTATCCACATGAATAGGATCCGAGTTTTTTACTAGCAGAGTTAAGTCTCATAAGATTTCACCTCTCATGAACACCTTGAGATGTCTCATTTCTATGTTCCTTAGGCCAGTCAGGATATTCCTTTACACTGCATCACTTAGCCGTCTATGCAGAGCCTTATGGAAATTATTCAGAGAGCACCGGAACAACCTATCTTCGTGCTGGTTTGACCAAAAAAGATCAAGGTGGTCTATAAGCTGCTGTTGTTCCTTAACAAAACTAGAATACGCGGAGCAGCTCAGAAGGTATCGCTGTGGCTTATCATGGCAAGAAACAGCAAACAGAAATACCAGTGGTTTGAACAGTGGTGCAGTAAGTCTTGGGTCCAGGTTCGAGTCCTAACTGGAGCAAAGGGCTTTTGCCCATAGCTCGAAATTCTTATGAAGGTTTTGCACGCGACATCAGGCGATAAGCGGCAGTCGCGGTCTTGTTCGTTGCGGAGCTGGGGCGCATCAGGGACTGAAAGGTTGGGTTTGGTTCGGCGCCTGTCCGTTCTCCACCAATTACTGGAGCTTGCAAGCGGTAGGCGTTGGTGCATAACGTGCTGGCGTTGCATCGAACCAATCCCTGACGCGAGCAAGACTGCAAGGAAACAGGTCAACCGCTATAACTATTTCTTTCGCCAAAAGAATCGGAGTATGCAGAGTATCACATTCCCTTGGAAATCCCACTTGAATCCGGGCTCCCGTTTGAATTCAGACGACGAATCTCCAAGATCTCTCTCTCCCTCCCTCTCTCTTAATAAGCTTCTTTGATATTTTATTTTCAGTTTCTTGGAGTTCAAATATCATCCAGTTATCTATACTTGTTTTATTGTGTTCTTTGCTCTTCTTCCGTTTTGCAGATTACAGAACGACAGTTTTTCTTCGCCTTATCTCTGAAAACAACTTCTTGCACTTTATTGTTAGTAACAAGTTCGCTGGTTTACGTGCGATATGCTAACATTGTTTCTGGTGAAAAAGTTACCATAAATCAAACTACAAGACCACCCTACATTACACTGATAACCCAGATATTTCATCGGTGGTCCTCAACAGCTCTCTAGAAAAATCACGATCATCACTTTGCAATGCTAAAAAGCCATCGAAAATGGGAAACCATTGATTCAGCTAAAGCCAAACATATTGGCGGGGAGGGGTTCGAAGCAAAAAGCTGAATCAGTTCCCATTCCGCATGTAGAAAACAAGTGGAAACACATACCTCTTTCAAGGCTGAGCTGACGTTACATACAGCGGCAAAAAACCTGGACCAAGCTTTGAAATGACATTTTCAGCTGTTCTAACTATCTATTCCCTTTTCAAAGGCAGGTCGGCGATCATTCGCCATCGCAGATTGTGGAATTGGGGTTAATGGGGTTATAGATGACAATATGCTGTGTAACTCGGTAGTGAAGAAAAAAGCAGGAAAAAAAACAGGCGCTGTTTAGTGAAGGGGGGGGGCATTTTGTACTAACATTGCTTCCCTAGTTCCGGTTTACTCACCATGGTAAAACTTGTGAACGCCTGTGAAGCTGGAGTAAGATCGTCTAGCCACCATCCTAAAACGTGTCAACTCGAGAAAAGGCTACCTAGATGGGTCGGCACATCTATGAAAAGCAGAATGCCCCCCGTCGACAAACTGCGCCAAAAAAACATGCTAACTGCCCTAGATAGAACCCTGTTTCGATCGCACTTTGTACGTGTCCAATTAACTCCATCAACATTACGCCCCCATCCGCACAACTGATTCCTCGACAAGAACCCTACGACCGTACAAGTGACGATTTCCATGCTTTTTCGTCTCGCAGCTTCGTTCTTTACTGGAACACGGGCCTTGGAGGCGGAGTCACTGGAAAAAAGGAGGCGTCACTGAACCTGTACTACGCTACAGCGTCTTTCCTTACAAGTTTTTGCCGCTGGAACCGTACAAGGTTGTTCGTTGGACCGCACTACCTCCCTGCGCCATATTTTCGACTCTCATACCTGATCGCAGGCCGGGTCTTTAAATACCTGTCTCAGGATCAGAAGCTAAGAACATAATGTTCTGACACAATAATATTAGAATTTTGGTTAAAAATGCAGTGGCAAGTGGAGCCGCTGACTACTCTAAGAAGATGAAAACGTCGACTTCTACATTGTCAGTTCCCCGCCCCTGCCCTACCCGCGCAATGCATTGTATAAGCCAACTCAAATGCCTCTACGACTCTAAATGGAAGTGAAGCGAGTGCAGCATCCTCAAAAGTGATTCATGAGTGTGAAATCTTCCATTTTTGAGCTTTATGCACTACTATTCTCACCGCTCACCCTCACAGTTCTCGGATGTTCTTCGGCGTGCGCGAGTGACATGGTTAGCTGTCATGTGCTTTTCGGTGAGCAGAAGCTATTAGTGAAGAAAAATCAAGAGAACACGAAATGCCCTTAGAGAGGAGGTTCATACGGAATCAACGGTTGTACGTGCTTTAAGGCGAAAGAGAAAAGGGGACCAAAAAAAAGGCAAAAAAAACAAAGAGTGATTGCACGAGTTTCCACTTGTTCATATCAGCTGTTTTCCCTTATCACCTCACTCTCACCACTCCACGTGGAGAGAAGCAGCAATGGAACAACCGCACCATCAGGCAACCATTAGAAATGAAGTTGGGTGGCGTGGTCGGCAGTGGGCGGAGCCGTCGGCTCTTTGCGGGCGGACGCCGCTGTTCCGTCGCATTTTTGGGTTGCGAAACATGCACGTCCACCATCCTCATAGGGGGAGCTACTAGATCCAGAGAGGGCGTGGAAACACAATGAAGCGCGGGCGCTGTCTTTTAAGCCTTAGTGAGCATTCACAGTAGAGTTATTCGGCTACTGTGACTCTACTCAACCATGGAGAAGGCATTCAGAGGACTCTAAAATAAAAGCGGCATAATGGCAACGGCTTTTCGCCTAAGCCTTCAGAAGAAGGGGGATGAGTGAACCAACTTCAAGTAACAGTAACTCTGTGCGATTGAGGTGAACAGTTCGTTTCAAGTAGAGGGTCTTTTTGAATGTCCCCTCTAAGATTATAGCGCTGACCATTGCGATTGCGACCATGGCTAACTTATGGGGAATAAGCACTAGTGAATGAGAGTAATCTTTCGCGGTGATGCGCAGGTAGTGTTTACTCTGTCAAAACTCGTAACTGCTGCAGTAACGGGTAAGGGAAGGGACGGCATTAGTCGCAATCAAACTCGCGGCTAGTTTTTTGAATACACATTAAAGGAGATAGATAGAAAGGGTATATTTTAGCTTTAGGATGAGTAAATCCCTCCTTCACCAATGACCCGCTCCCAGTGCCCCGAGGGCCTTTGGACCTCTGGTACCTTCGATTTTTCAACAAGTGTGGGTAAATTGCTGTTGTGCCAATTTCGGCAAATGACAAAACATTGTAGCGTCTGCCGTCGGAGAGTACTCTCAACTGAATAGAAAAGTTAGAATCGCATGGTTTATGCGGCGAATGGCCGGTTTTTAATCCAGCGTCGCAGTATGTTTGTGTTCCCAGGCACTGATTCTAAAAGTACGTTATTTCGGGGTCTGGCACTATGACGAGCAACGGTGGCCTTCTTGTGGTTGTTGGTTACCATCCATTTGTCGATCTGAATGCCGAGGAACAGGCAATATGCACCGACAGTGACGGATTTGTTCTCTGTATAGAGCCGCTTGAAAGCCACAATGTGGGAATCCTTTGTATTGATGATCGTCTTATTGTCCACGTAACTCTTCATGGTAGAACTCGGGCGGCTTCTCATCTGCATTCATACAAAATTGACGATTGTGAGTTTCGGCTCGAGGTCCGAGACCACCCATATTTCATCTAAGGCCTGGGTGCGTTTTCACAGTTGTGAGTGACATCTCATGCTGAGAACATTACTGCTAGAGGTATAGAATCGGTACTGCGTTCGTGCTTCTATGAGAAAATTTGGGCACACCCCCTTGACCATCCTCAGTTTATCGGTCATAACACGTACAGTAATTGCAGCAGGGATGTCAGTCTCGCGGGGAAACCCGACAAAGGTCCAGGCTCTGTGATCAGATATTCAGTGCCTGACTTCATCCACCCGTTTTTCTTGTGCAGGATGAATATTATGGGACCATCCGAAAACAACTTTTTCCTTTCTTCCTTGTACGGGCTCCTGAACCAAATCTTCCACCGTGTATTTCGAGAACACCCTTACACAACTATGGTCCGGCGCAGGTCAAATTTGAGCAGCGCACTTTCCTCTTATGACGTCTGATTTGAAAAACCGGCGCCGATTTTCACCACTCGGGCTTCTTTTCAATT
>MU948180.1:0-11928 GCA_036418165.1 Cooperia oncophora
ACTCCGCCTTGATCTTAGCGTACTCTGCTCTCATGCTGAATTGGCACCCGTTTCTCATGAAATTTCGTAACGAAGTACTGCCACTACAGTACTGCACTACTCACTGAGCTATCGACTCGCTACATCATGCAACTAACTTGCAAGCTGTTAAAAATAAAATAGATATAATGTCTCGCTCGCACAAGATCTTTGGTTTGCTTGGGCGCCAAGAGGTACTCAGCGAGGCTTGAGCAAGCCATCTGGTGAAAACTAGGCAGTTCCTGTGAGTAAAGTTCAAAAACGCGCCTTCCAGGCCAAATAGCGCCTCTTACCCTTTCAATTGTTTACATGTTCTCTTCAAAATGCCTAGTTGTGCATAATTCACCATATTTATTATGGGAAATTGACGAACGCTTCAAATCTGACCAGGGTACAGCATCGTTTTGTGAAACAATAGGGGGTCGATCTTTTTCTCTGGTGAGATGAGGTCGTATTTGGTCATTTCGAGAGAAGGGGGGGGATCGTATGTGGTTTCCGGCTGTTGACTTCTTGCATAATTTTTCCTGTTTCATGTGCGCTATACACATACATCACGATGTTGTAGTGAATCTTACAGTGGCTCAAAGATGTAATAACGGCGTAGTGGCTCTTCCTGAATGAGGGAAAACTGTGCTCGTAAATGGGGGTGCAGCTCAAGACAGTGAGCGACATTGCGCGGGAACGAGCGCCCACTTAGTATTCCTTGCCGGCTGACGCAACAATGCAGGTTGACTTCGGACGACTCTGCTCCGAGCTGTGGCAGCTCATGTTCCACCGTGCTGTTAGGATACCATTTTCACGGTCTCCCTTCATGTCAACTTGCTCGTGATACCGCTACCCAAATGCTGTAATATGCATCCCCATAAGTAGTACAGTTTTGCTAGCAGCACACGCTGAGGCATTCCAGGAGGTCGGGTTTGGCGCAGCGCCAGCCTGTTCTTCACCAGTTGTGGAAGCTAGCAAGCCACCACAGTGGGTTGAGAAAAGGGTGCGTCGCGCCAAAACCAGCTCCCTGGAATGTTCCAGCTTTCGCAGCGAACAAGAGTGTAGCTAAGAAACTAAAGTTCACTACTTGTAGTTGAGTTCGAAGATCAAGCGTTCCATATTTTTCATTTTTTATCATGGTAAACAGCTCATATCTCCAACCAAGGTACTAGATTAGAAACTTATGTATCTGCTCATCGTTATGACTGAGGTGGTAGTTTCTGACAGGGATAAGGCTGCGTTTATACTTTGCGGCAGCGTAGCGTAGCGCTTCCAGCGTACGCCAGCGGCAGTGCCGAAGAGAGGATGCATATCGATCTAGCTTCACCAGCGTCACCAGCGGCACGCTAGGCGTACGCTAGCGTACGCCAGCGTTTCTTGCTCGCCAAGCGTTCACGCAGGTTTTGCTAGCGTTTGCAGCGGCAGGGGAGTAGAGACTATGGGAGAGCTGGAGGGTACAAAACACATCGATTGCGCGTCTCTCACTCGCCCTTAGTCTCTACAATGCACATCGCTTCTGCGTCTCCGACGGCCACATAGTCTCTACAATGCACATCGCTTCTGCGTCTTCGACGGCCCCATAGTCTCTACAATGCACATCGCTTCTGCGCCCTGACGGCCCCATAGTCTCTACAATGCACATCGCTTCTGCGTCTTCGACGGCCCCATAGTCTCTACAATACACGTCGATTCCGCGTCTCTGCCGGCCACATGGTCTCTACTCCCTGCCGCTGCAAGCGCTAGCAAAACGCTGGTGCCGCTGGAGAAACGCTCGAGAAACGCTGGTGAAGCTAGATCGATAGCTATGCTTCCCGTGCCCTCGCTACGCCAGCGTGCGCTAGCGTGCCGCTGGCGTACGCTGGTGACGCTGGTGAAGCTAGATCGATATGCATCCTCTCTTCGGCATGGCTGCCGCTGGCGTACGCTGGAAGCGCTACGCTACGCTGCGCTACGCTACGCTAAACGCTGCCCAAAGTATACACCCAGCCTTATCTGGGGCGGTGAGGAGGGCATGCCAGGGGATGCGCGTCGCACTGACGTACAGAAATTATCTAGCATTCCTAGTTGCTTGACTCGCAATCAGCTGTGACCCTTGCGCTATCAGCTAGGAGTTGTGCAAATGCTGCGCTCGTCACACGCGGATCTCCAACCCTAATTATCGTGGGGAATTTTTGAGGCCAGCACACGTCTGCCTACCTGAAAATTGGAACTGGAGTGGAAACCAGGTTGTAGGGCAATGATGGCTGGAGACTACCGGCGTGTTCGTCACCGAAGATGGGGCGTGGCCGGCAAGAGGGTTCGGGGTCCAAACCTGTTTCCCACAAAAGGGCAAGGGGGTCCAAATCTGTTTCCTACGGGTTGCTGAAGCGGGCAATGAGCAACACTGTACCTTGTCGTTTGTATCAGTCCTTTTCCACCAGTTTTTGTCGCTTATCCTCTTCAACAAATGGTGAAAATCGGGTTTGGCTCCGCTCCGAAATCCACCTCGCCGGTTAGTCCCGTCATCCACAGCGAACACGATTGAACTCGTGATGCCTTTACGAATTTCCCCGTAAAATTCCTCATGTCGCGTGTAGTTCACATTTTGAGGATGGTGTGATATGAATAGCAGGGCATAAAATGTCCTGGTCACCTGCACGTCCATGTAGTGCAATCCCCATTTTGTAGACACTACAGCGCTGTCACCGCAACCACGTTGTAAAAAAATGACACGCATTCTGAGAAGACAAATTGAAAACGGGTCATATTTAACCCCAATTTCCGCTTAGTTGCCAATTTGATGCTTCAGCTCTTTGGAATAGCATTGTCGTACCACATAGAGGGATCTGTCCTTCGCAGGTATCAGTCACTCGTGATCACTTGTCCGCGGCTCAGAAGTCCTTGTTCTCCTTGTCAAATGGTCCTCAGCCTCCAATGGATGGCTGTTCGCTTTCTGTTCGGCTTGGTGAGGGCACTAAATGGCCCTCACTTTTCATTAAATACGTAAACAAATAAATAGGCATGTAATCAGATAAATAGAATCAACTGTAATCCCTCAATGCTTTTACAAGATTCACATGTTTTTTTCTCGAAAAAATATCCTTAGTTCGTCGCGAATAATTAAAGTGAGCCTGTATAGAAAGACAGCAATTTTCGACGCCAATAAGCAGCTCCTTCTCCTGCTACACCTCATTGTCCACAACACCAACCGCCTTTGGACGGCTAGGGATTGTCGAACAACAAATTAGAGGGTGGCAAAGCGAGCTCGACTCTTGATTCATACTGCTGGACTTATGCATACGTTCATGAGCGTGTATTCTCAACCAGTACAAGCTTTTATTCTCTGCAACTTGGAAGTAACTGACTTAGAGACGAGAAATAGTCCGTTTTTTTCACTCTTCGCTTTTCCATTTCCTCTTTTCAAGCTATACGAAGCCTGATTTATCATAAGGTACCGGTCTCAAGTGTTTCTCAACCCAAGTTTCCCACCCATACAAAAACAATCGTTGGCCCATACCTCTTCCCAATACCAAGTGGCGCGGTCAGCAACCTCTGACCATGAGAACATCCAACTTCCCCAGCTTGCAACTTTCGGCTCGATGACAGCGCCAGAACTGTGCCAACATTAATCTTCTGTACTCCTTCGTCAATGATTTCCACCTTTGCCACCTCGTTCCACCGTCGTTGTATTGCGGTGGGGTCTCCATCATTTGTATATTCTCTCGCCATTTCATCGTCTGTTTCTCTTTTCCAGGCCAAATTTCTTCGTCGTATTTTCTTCTAATCTAATGCTTATAACCAGCAGGTGTCTTATATGGAACGTTTCTGATGATTCTTTCTGCTTTCTTCCTCGCTGTTGACTTACCTAGCACCTTGAAATTCGTAATGAAATCATATTAACAACGAGAGACAATTATGGGCATTGCCATTGAAAGCTCAAGTTCAGTGTTGCTATTGCTGTTGCTGTTGTTGTCATATTGTGGAATCTGTGAGGCTGCGGGTAGTATCTCATTGTCAGTTGAAACTAAAGACTGCAGTAGCCAGTACTCGAAGGTGGTTAAAAATGAAGCTGGCGCCGGACAGCCTTGTTCCCTGCAGATGAAGAGGTAGTCAGTGAGGCTAGGTGCGCGCCTCTAGCCCCCTCTGGAAGTCGTTTGCCACCTTCTCCAGGCCAGCCGATGGTTAGAAAACGCTAGTACACCGTTATGATACAGCCTTGTCGCTGTTGCCGAATCAAAAAGCGGACCGGCGGCCGCAACAAAACCCATCCCCATGGCACGCCCTATCATCCGCAGCAGAAAGACTCGTATGAAGGAGCAAAACCCTCCCCTGATAGACGCGCAGTTGTTCCTCTCAAGTGAGCGCAGTTGTCTCTCAAGTGAGCGCGCTATCTTGAGCAAGCTGGCCGCAACGGTGTGACGTAAAAGTGAAAAATTCACCTAACTACACTCCAAGCTGCAGCAATAGCTGTAGTTGAGCGAAAATCGTTACTGAACCATCTTAATTTTGCTGTGAGCGGTGGTTTAGTGATGATAGACCCACCACCCTGATTCGTGTTCGGAAAGATGCACCAGAACTTTACAGCCCTTCAGTGGTGATCTTTGTTTCCCGAGAGACAATGCGGTTACGCCTATTATAGCGGCCGAGAGAACATCAAACGTTAACGCAGTGGCACCCAGAGGCTGCACTCAAACACCTAAAATGACATACGCTTCAAGTTCTATAGTCAAACACGACGAAACGTCTGCTAGTGAAAAAAGGGGAAAGCTGGTTGGAATTATAATATTCACAGGGAAATGATTGTGCTTACTTCTTCTACTGTGAAAGTTTTCCTATCACCTACGCCATGATATTCAGGACGCACATGGGCCCATTTGAGCTGTGTTCCACTGTTTCCACCAACCTAAAGAGAGCTAACCAACCTCAAACGAGGAGGGCTTGTGAAGGTGTGGATTGGGATACTGCTAGTACGGCTATCCTGAGCAGGCAACAATTAGCGAGAAAAGCTCCTTTGGCTGCATTCTAATCCGCCCTGTCAGACGCCCTATCGTTTGCAGGGATCGTGACTGTAATCTCCTGCTCGAGTCTTGCGACTTCGTTCCAATGCGCTTATACTGGGAGCAGACGTTTCGGAGTCAGGTAGGGAGATCCGTGCTGTGGCAATGCAGAAAGTGGCATCCCAAGTGGCTCTAGTTTGTGCAAGGGACCTCATTGATTTGATACTTCAGTGCAACAATGAACCGACTTCATTACCTAGGACATGGCGAGCATCCCCTGTAAGTTGAAGCAGCTTCGGTCTCCCCACCCGCGCACACCAGCAGAGCTCCAGCGGTTTAAGGTTTGATCTGATCGTTTCTCGGCTACATTGACGTCGTGAAGCAGGGCACTTCTTTTCACTGGGAGAGTTTTGCAAAGTACGACCCCCTTAAAAATTCCCTGGTGTGGTACGACCTCCCCCCTATTTCCTTCTTAAACCTTTCCCGGTCAAAGCGGCAAGCAAATACGACTCCTCCCCAATTAGAGCCTTCCAGCGTCGTGGATAGCGCGTGAAACAGGATGATTCGACTATTGAAAAAATTGCGCAGGTCAAATATTCAGAGGATCCCCAGCGTACTACGCGCCCGCCTTGAAGGCGACTTTGCAGCACTGGAGAATTTTCGACGCAAGGAGATTTCAGTGCAAACATGACATATTGTTCCCTTCCGACTTCTCAATTACCCTATGCGTCCCATTGGAGTCATAAATAATCAAAAAAGGTTCTATTGATTACTTCATGCGTTATTTATGACAAGAAGCCGAAAAGTTCTGAAACGTTTTATTCGATGAATATGTGATTTTGCTCTCGCGGGCTGAGATATGAATGCGCACCACCTCATTTATTCGCTTTTTACTGCAACGCTAATTTCCGGTGTGATTTCCAAGCCCTCCATCAATTCAGGACCGGCTAAGTGAAACCAAACCAGCTGGGAGGATAAAAAAGTCGAATGCATATCTTGTGGCCCTGCCAGTCCTTGGTTGGGTCGAATTCGTCGAAAAGGCTACTGCAATTCTGAGGTGGAAAGCGCGGTGCATTCTCAGAAGAGAATGATCAGCTTGTCATACTAGCGGACTCGTCGTACGCTAGCGATCCCCAGCCAAGGGACGTATTCGATCGACGGAAGGAGGGATTCGCATTTGCCTTTGCAAAAAATGTTCTCGGTCTTTTTTTTTTCATTCAGTTTTCCCGATTCATGTGCGCTGTATATTTCCTCTTCAGATCGGCGACAATTTTAGTGGATAAACTCCGGAAACTTAGTAAGAAGTTAGGAGAATTCAAAGAGATTGCAGGTAGGAAAGGGAAGAAGGCAATGATGCGATGCGATGTCTTACCAGACGTGGAGGGAGGTTGGCCGATGTCTTACCAGACATGGAGGGAGGGTGGCAATTGAAAATTTTCCCCTCAACGGCAGGAGATTCCCTTTTAGTAGCTAAGGTATGGTTGGTCGAATATCGCCTTCATGAGAGTGATACCCCATCTCCTCAGAGTCTTCAATGGTGTGCATTTGAGCAAGTGCTGTTCGGCGTCAATTAATAGGGTTAGGTATGCGCAATCCTAATGAAGTGGATCATATCAGACGACGTTATTCATTAAGAAATGCACGAAATATGTCAAGAGCAAACAATAGGGAAGCACATCGACCCATGCGCTAGGATCTCGTACTCAGTCTTTTAAAGATAGCCCGATTTGTAAAGTTGCAGAATCACTAAACACTCACTAAATTTTGTTCACTGAAGGCGCATTCGCGAGATCGAAGGAGCGTGGGCGTTCGCCTAAACAAGATGCTTAGGCGCTTAGTTGGATAGCGTGGGAAAGAAAAAAAAACCGAAGCATTCTCCTAGATGCCGAGTTGCTTAATCAGAGAAAACCGACGTATTAGACTGCTAGGGTACGTCGTAAGTTGGGTGAGTCTGATGGAAGCTCCCCAACGTATACTCTGTTTCGACGTGCAAAGGTCGTATTTGCGTCGCAAGCAGGTAGACGTCATCTTTGTGCGGCGGTTTTCTTAGGAGCGTGGGGGGGGGGTGGTCGTACTTCGCAACAAATTTTTTAACGGTTTGAGGTGCCCTGGTTATCGCTTGACACGGGCAACATGAGTCGGCAATGGCCTTGGAGATAAACGTGTAGCTTCCTGCGCACTTTCAAGTCACGGAAATAGCAATTCCTTAACGGTCGCGGGTCCAGATTTCTCTGGGCAGGACAGTGGACGTTTCGAAAATCACGCGGCTCAAATTCAGCCACCTTCTCACGTTCACCTTCTTCCTAACCTTCTAGCCCTCTTCAATCCTTCAATACTATCCACAATTAGAATGACGAAAGTAAAGAGGTTATTGTGTGTAAGGTCAGTGGTCGATTCTACCAGCGAGGAGCATAGAGAGAACCAATATTTCCATTGTGTAAGGCTGTACCGTAGTTATGCTGCGAACCGCCTGTTGCGCAGCGTTTCGCGACTAAGATACAGCATTTGGAAGTGGCTAGCTGTGTCCCTATGACCATCGCTCTCTCTCAAAACTTCCTCTCCCAATACGATCCCCTCTTGTCCTACCTACTATCTTCCCAGAATCTTCCATGTGGATAGGGAACGCCTTATCAATCAACTGACAGAATCAACCCCGTTAGAAAAATGTGATTGATTGTGACAGTTGATTGAGGAGGACTTTCCTGTAAATTTGCAATGTCAGCAACTGGTGCAGTGTTTAGCACACGCAACGGGAAAATTTGACAGAAGTCAACAACCAGAAATAAATTCTTCGCGAGTCGGAAGTATTCCTCATTGTTCTTTATTTCACTCGTGCACAATACTATAGGAATTACAAGGGAGCCTAAATTAGATTCTTGGAGTTGGGGGGGGTATGGTGTCTTTCGAAAATCAAGAATATCTCATGTGGAATTGGCTAAATCTAAGCGCTTCTTTTGCGACATCGTTCGGTTAGGCATCTTATCAGTCCCTCTTGCATTCGCCTTTCCACATCTGTAGTTTATTTCCCGAAATAGACGACCATATTGACTGTTCAAATGTTTGAAAAAATTTTCCCAGGGAGATCCGGAACATTGAAAAAAGGTTTGTGACATATGCTTTGAGGATAAATAACGAGTCCCCAGGGAAACACGATTGTGCGACGGGTCATATTAAGGAATGCAGTCGCATCGCTTCGTCTACGCGGTAGTACAATAACAGGGTGGCCGAACCACATCAATCACTTTTATTGTTTTCCGCCGTCACTTGAATGTTTCTAACATGTCATTGTAGGCTCCAACCTCGTATACGTTTGCAATAAGTGGCGCAGCTCGGTTTGGGAGGGGGCATTCCGCACTTAGTTTCATCGCATAGCTTTATCAGAGCTGACAGGTACTCTTTACAAGAGTGGACATGTAGTTTCTGTCATGTTTGTTGACATTGACGTAGACTGGAGGAACCAATTAATGGCTTCACGAAATGAAATTCACAGATCTCTACTTGATGGCTCTACACGGCAATGGGATGTTACGAATGTGCGAAATATCGGGCCGGCCCATAAGTGATGACGGTTTTTTTTCTGACTCGAAATATCGAAAGAAGATGAAAACTTCTTGTATTGATTTATATATTGTTTTGCAGAAAGAGTTGCCTGACCCCATGCGGTAGTCTGCTTTAGTGTTTTTCAAATTTTCGCGTTTCCCCTGATATTATACTCAACTCCCTTGACATCGTGGTATGTGTGGCTGCTTCCTTAGAACCTTACTACGCTCTGGTAAGATATTTTCATCCTGACAAAATTGTTTTCGTGTCTTGTCCAACACAGACACAAGATGACAGTTGTCATAGACTGGAATATTACACGAGCTAGTAACCAGGTTCACCGTTGCTCCATGTTTTCAAATGCCACGTCCGTACCCGTTGGCTCAGGGATGATAGGAGGATAAATGTTGCGTCAAACTAGGATTTGCCAGGTCGAAGAAATTGAGCATTTTCGACAGCCTCTCTTCTGTACATTCAATTAAAGAGCTAAAACCGCATAGGCGTATATTAAGTATATGGGCAAGGACCTTAGCAGATAGGAATTGCTGTACTGTTCAATTGATTCAGGGATTCCAATCTTGACCTCACAGACAGGACCTAATGCCCTATTGCTTCCAGCAGAGAGCTTACTGAATTACCTTATTCACGGAGATTTATACCAAAGATTGAGGAATCGTTGGAGATCATGGAATACTTCCTTATCACTATGAAGCATCACCCTCAGTTGATGTTAGATGTTCGAAAGCTAGCGGGTAGGTTCTGCAGGCAGCCGCTCCCCAGGAGACCCCAGGCGATGCACATTTAGAAGGTCCGAAATCCACCTAACCTAATCGCTTGAACCAAACTTCAAGTTCATACAGAGCACTCTCTCGACACACTAGAACAGGGAGTCTTGAGCTTCTGTCTGGTGATATATGTGGAACGAGATAAAGTGCAAAACAGTTTCTTGTCTAAAACAAATTGCTTGCGACAGACACTCCATTTCAATGGAATAAAAATCGACAGAAACCCAAGAAAAACTAGGAAGACAATTCTGTCTCATAGAGCAGAAATTTGTCTATCGAATAGTATACAACGCACTGGAAAAATTTTTTAGGGAAAAACGCCATTACTCATGTGTGGGCCAACCCAATACTAACCCCACACCGAACTTCGCCCAAAAGTTTTATCGAAATGCGCAGGCAAGCGCCAGAATTATGCTCTTGTTACGACCATTTCGCTCTCGGATCCCGGACATTCAAGTTTCTGAACAATTCTAGAAATCTTCGAACGCTTTAATGTTGCCTAGTAGAGGACATTTTAATTCGTGAGTTGTGCGAGTGCGACTTATGTAGGAAAAGTTTCAGGCAATTCGAATGCTGTCAACAGGATAGCCGGCGGCTAACAATGATGTCATCGCTACTTATACAAATACTTCTCAGTTCTGGTGAGGCTTTTGAATTTCATAACGTTGAGCAGACGACATCTTCGATGGCGGGTATTAATGCGTCAGATCACTTGTTCCTAAGGCGCATTCAAGAACTCCATGTCCTAAACAGGGATTACTTGGTGCGAAAATACACCTTTCGAAGATCTCCTTCGCTTCTGTTCACTAGAACAATCCTCGTCTTCAAACAACATAAACTGCAAAAGGAACTACATAGCTGCACATCCCGGATATGGAGAGGCCGTAGCTTTCTACCCTAGAATGAGCAGCAGCTGCACCCTTGGTGGAATATTATGGTTTCATATTTGTAATCAAGGCCGCGTCCAAAGCACGAGACCCAAGGACGACACTTGTTTAAAGATGAAGATATCTCTAGATAAACCAAAAAGCACATGCTGCGATTTTATGTAGTACGAAGACTACGCCCTATCCATCTACGGGATATGGAGTCTCGCCAAAAAGCAAGATGCCTCTTACCGGAGCAGGGTCATCTCAGTTATATGATCCTATGAATGCTTCTTGTGGCCGCCTTTCTCCGTGTTTCGCTTTCTTATATCACCTAAAAATCTTCCAGTTATTTATGATTATCCAATGAATTCACAGTCTGACCATCGTTTCCGAAGCTCTGAAAAATTCGAAATTGAGACATTTTCCTTCCTTTCTAGGGGGAGCGTTCAGTATCACACAGATTCCAAACAAATGAGTTGCGTGGAGGCGAAATATCCCTGGCTCTCATTGATTTTTTATGACCTAATGATCGGAAAGGTCTCATTTTTTTTTATTGCAGGGAAAGGGCCACCCGATGATTAGCCCTTCTGGGTAGTTGCCGTGGCTTCTGCGCTAAAGAGCTCGTAAAACCAAAACAAACTAAAGCGCACCCACCGCCAATTCCTTATGAAGTGCGTAGCCTAGCCCGTCTCAGGGATTTAGGTATATCGAGTTCTCGTAGTATAGTGGCTACGAGTATTACTAATGCCGAAATGTCCACAAAAATTTGTTGATATGTATATCTGCTTCGGCCAGAGGGCGGGAGTGGCAGCAAACTGAGTAGCACAGCAGACATCGAATGTTGTTCTCTTGCATGTCCTCATCATTGTGCTCTATTGAACGCGGCAGGAGCCATCGCAAAACTTTAACACAATGGCTTTCTTATCCCCAGTGCTTCGCAATCGTATTGATTTCGATCCGTCGAGGTGAGCAGCTAATATTTGGCATTTCTGAACAAATCGTATGGCACATTAGGAAATAGACCAGGCTGCAATTTTGAAAAATTCCGACGGATTCTGTGATGTTTTGTGTTTTCAGTGACTGACTATAATTTTTGATGAATGAACGACTTGAAGACATAAGGCATGAGGCAATTTGGGACGTGCTCGAAAATATTAGCAGGGATTCTATGGGAAATGACGAAAAAGCAAAGTGAAACGGCTAAAAACCTATGAAAAAGCCTTGGTTCTGCACGGCATTGCACGGACATCTTCGGACGGGTTTACCGTTGGCATCGTGCCAACAACCGCTTCACTAGATACGGCTGCGCGTACGTGCCCATATATCCATGTAACAACGCTTCATATCAATTGTACTTCATAAATGAAGCGATAAGAGTACCAGCGTCGATGTGACTGTGCGGCCATTTGTGGGCGGGCGGTTGCGGTGGGCGTCCGGGTCGGCATGTTGCACCTTGTTTAGCGCTATAACGGTGCCCTTGGTTGGAAGAGGCGCCACGCAGCGCCTGCTAGGGGCCTAATATTGTTCGTGCTAGGAGTATCAACTCTGTACCCTTATCAATTGATTCTGCTGCTCCCCTTCAAGAACTTTGGGAGCTACCGAAGTTCAGGAGGAGAAGGGAGGCAGCTTTTCGGGTAACTTTGCCTCTCCAAAGTTTGGTAGAGCGCAGATTAGATCAGAAGCAGGGCACGTCGTACGTTAGGGATCTTCAGCGAAAGGGGTTGTATCTGCCTTGAAGAAAATCTCTACGGTTGT
>MU948184.1:0-11678 GCA_036418165.1 Cooperia oncophora
CTTTGCTGGTCGATCGAAAGCGGTCACACCACTTGTCCGGCCACCATAATGTAGCAAAGTACGACTTGCGCTTAACCACCATTGAAAAACATTTTACTACATGACAAAGCGCCATTCGGATTTGGTAGGGGCGCCGAATTATACTCAGCTAAGCTTGTGCAGACTACTCTGTATCTAGACACATCAGTTGTTAGTTGGAGTTTGGTCAGTCCGTACTACCCCCCCCCCTCTCCTGGAAGGTGGCTTACTATGATCCCTCTCCCAACAGTGAGCAAATACGCTTCCCCCTTTTTATAGCTCCCCTGGAACAAGGAAAATCAATAGCAAAAATGTCCCAACCCATTAACCACAACCCAAATACGAATCACCCCCTGTTAGGGAATCTCCAATGATGACAGGGCGCATCGTTGGTCGGGGATTGTTCGAGCCTCCGTACTACCTCTCCCCCCCCCCCCGACCCGAATGGTGGCTTGATACGACTCGGTCCCCTCCTAGTTCCTTCCTTATCAAGCTGCCGAGCAGAGGAGGGGAGAAGCGGGTATATAGCACATGTGAAGCGGGAAAATTCACAAGGAAAATATGCCCCCCCCCTCCGTCAGCTTCCTCTCTCTAACATTTTCTTAGATCTTCCCAAC
Organism: Cooperia oncophora; assembly: GCA_036418165.1. NCBI lineage: Eukaryota > Metazoa > Nematoda > Chromadorea > Rhabditida > Trichostrongylidae > Cooperia > Cooperia oncophora. The sequence continues at coordinate 636 of MU948184.1, forward strand.
TTTCCATAGCTTTTCCAGAATTTCCGGAAGTTTTCTTAATTTTCCTAGAAAGGTCCGGTGTCGAGTGAGGAGACGGCCAGAAGGGAAATGCGACCCTCTCTTTCTCCCAACAACCAGCAAATATGACTTCTATTCCTTTTCTTCTCTTTCTGAAAAATGAAAAAATCAACAACTAAACAACCATCAATGACAAAAATCAACAAAATTTTTCTCACAAATTTTTTTCTTTCTTCTATCTTTCCTATTGTTAGACCAAATACCCCCCCCCTCCTTGTTAGGAAATCCCAACATGATGTGCCCTGCTTTGGTTGTATTATGTATTGATATATATCGTGCGCTTGAAATGAGAAAATCATCATTCAAAAAATCTTGCGGAAGCCCAATTGCCTGCATCACGGACCATTCGAAAGCTCCGTGACCAAAATGGCGCTCTATGACCGAATAGCATACGGACCATTTCCCACCTCCACAGGAATTTGTTTGCCATTTAAGATGAACCAATAAGGGAAATAATTTAAAGTGCAAAATGCCCGTCAAGCTGAACAGCGCCCATGATAATTTGAAGGTAATGCAATAGTAAAAAATAATAGTAAATTCAATAGTGAGAATAACTGTAACAGAGTTAGTTGCGAGGGGTAGGTGGGGGAAGGGCTATAAATACACGACATCAAGCAAGACCTCATCTTAGCACTTATTGTTAGTTCCATCAGTTTTATCGTGCATTTTCCGAAACCAGTTGCCACTGGGAGAGTTTATTCAAGGGTTTCCCTTGTTTCCTTTGGCTCTCTTTGCAGATATAACTGGCGTCACCCAAACTACCCTCTACTCTGCCATCAGAGGCGTGAAGCAGTTCCCGCGATCACGTCTTGCCGGTAGTAGGTGCGCAATCATGAACCAGTAGTGTTAACTAACTCCCTGGAAGAGAGAAGCGAAAAAAAGACTCGGAAGCACTCTGAACAGAAATGCCAGTGGGAAGCAGTGCGGTCGAACGCTTTGGACGAGTTTGTCGGATGTCGTACAAGCCCAATCAGCAGGATTGACGTGCACCTGACAGCACGTGCACCAGACCTGACAGCATAGGAAATCGCCCTACGACGCTCCAGGCAACGCTATGTACGCACGCAATTCCGCTTGTAAGCCGTTGTCTTGCAGAGTGAAAGTAATCGTGGTTGCAATGGTTGCAATAATCACGCGTCTCTAGCTTCTTTATCTCGCCGTTTCGATTGGCGAAAGTGGTACGTACTCTACCACTGCGGACCCGAGTGCCAAATGCCTGGAGGCAGTTCGAAGTGCTGAAAGTGTCTTAAGTAGGTATTACTTCACTCTGTTCAGGTGAGGAGGCCGAAAGGGACCGTGAGGCACTATTTTTTCACAGCCAATATGTTTTGACGCGACGCTCCTGTAGCGTGGTCAGTGTTGCTCTGAGCGGGGTGCTAAAGCAGCAAAGCTCACTTCTAGACAAACCTAGTCCTGGTCCTGGTCGGCGCACGCACCTGTAGCGCGGGCGCCAAAGTTTCACATTATTAGACCAGACGGCATGAGAAGTGAAAGCCAATAGATGCTATATACATATACTTATATAAAGATATTTCATTAAAACATCAACGCTAACAGCTATGGACATATCTGCTAACGAAAGGAGATTGTGGGGAATCAGCCCGAAGCAGCTCCCGCGTCATTCATCATTCACTCTATGAAGAATTGGAACGCGTTCTTCGCGGAATTCCCAGCGAACCGAGACAAGCCGATCAGGATAAAGACTAGAGGCTTGTAATGAGTGAGAGTCTTGTGGCTTGTGAAGCTTGTTCCAGCCGAACGAGATGACATGATCGGAGGCGACGACAAAGGCAAAGCCACACCTTTCGCTAGGGTAGCCGCCAGCAAATGGATTAGACGAGTGCACGGTATGGCGGGTGGAACGGGAAGACTTAGAGAACAGCTGCGACGACGGAAACGATGAATAGCATCGTGTTCTTCGTGCCTTTAACGATCCACCTACTAACAGATCGATACAACAGCGCTAGGATGAAATACATAAATGTAAAGAAACTGTACTACATCGCCTCGCATGCACCATAGTATGACATTAACAGTAGTGGTTGGAAAGTGACTCGGGAAAATCGAAAATGCTCGCGCACGGAAGGCGGTATTATCAAGGGGAAACTCGCAGCGGGACTGACTCTTTCCAGAAGTCGGCGACGCTCATCGGCAAGCGAACAGGACACTCTGGGGACGAGTAGACAGAGCTTTGTTGGATGAGTGCGTCACGTTTTACACCTCTCACAACTCCCGGATCTCCAGAGAAGACGATATATGTAGACGCATCTAGATCTCTCCATGGGTTCCTTCACCTCAAAGGCAACTTTGGCGATTGCGATTCGCGAGTAGTGGCTCTGAATGTAGACTGGAAATCTCGAGAGTGGCTATAAATAGAGACAAAAAGGATTGAAGACTCGCCGCCTTTGATCAAGTCCCTTTGTGGGATGCGCTCACGATCTTCTATCTTGCATTCAATTCCGTACTGGACTGTAATTGAATGCCAATGGACGATGGTTATATGGAGCTTGTGGGCGGATAGCCCGATGAGCAGATCAGTGTTCGTGTATCTCGCAGCGAGACGAGATCTGCGTGACAACTTCACGCGTCCCGCGGCAGAGGTACGAAAGGATAGGCTTCGCCTGGCGGGTGTTTGACCCCAGGACCATTCGAAGCAGGGACCCGCGGCTTCCGAGACGTAAGCGGGAGGCGGAAGAGGCTGTCAGGGACAAAAGGCCATACAATATAAACGTTGACTATTCACTCACGTTTTACTTGACTGAGAAAAACCAAATCAAAAAAAGACCATTAAGTAAAGTCGCCTCCGCTAGAGGTCAGAGAAAAACTGCGAAGTCGCGGGCGAGGGCCGAGACCAGGACACAAATGCAGCGAGAACAGCAACATCAAAACGAGAATATGGTCGGCATGAAAATGATGATGCGCTCCGGCCAAACAGATGTGAGGCAAGTGCCATTCAGCTGAAGTATGGCAGGAAACAAATTCGAGGTGCGTCATTTTTCTCGCCTTCAGTCACTGGAATTTAGCAAGCTGCTCGATAAATGGGCACAGCCTGCATGCAAGTAGCACTGGTGGCTTTCTACTAATTGAAGCGATACTCTAGTCGAGAACTTCCGCGGAATGGTGAATGTTAATCGAGGCGAGCATCGTGCAGAGTCAGAGGCGAATTATACCTCCTGCTCAGATTGCCAGTATGGCGCCGTGGCCCGCCCAGAAATTGGTTGACATTGATTGCCAAAATTTTATAGGATTAAGGAAGTGAGAAGACGCCAAAAATAAAAACGTGAACGTTCATCTAGTATAACCTTACTCATTTCTATATCAGTATACAATTTGAGAAATTTGAGCTGGAAATCGCTTTATGGAACTGCTATTAAGTTCTGAAGAAAGCATGATAAACCAGTACTAATTTTTAAACATCAGGTGAAGAATCCGAAAAAAAACTAGAACTGGTCAACGATCGCCACATTCAAAAGGACCCGAAAACTCAATTAATTAATTGAATAGAAATTAATTACGACTATTACTGTGCTTTTAGAAAGGACAGAAACATCACATCAGTACACCAAACCATGGTTACTGAAGTGTTAAGGTGCTTGATTCTGACGTCCACGAATGGACACGCACCTCAGCAGGGCGCTTTAGGTTCCCCTTCGTAATTCAAATCATCTCCTGCAATCTGGCCAGAAAAAAAAGAAAGCAACATTTAGAGAATATCGGACAAAAATACAAAGTGTGAAAACTGTTGATTCATGCTTTCTAACCATATCTAATCTTTACATTTCATCACTACGACGACAAACATGGCAGTTTACGGCCTTCAAGATCTGGTGATCTATAAAAACCACACTCCCAATCTGCCTTTCACTAGGAAACCATCGGTCATCTTATTGCCTTGGTCTAAGGCTAATAAACCATAAAACCATTCTTCCCCTCTTTTGCACATTTTCAGAAGAAAAAAAGGGAGAACCATTCTTGAAAGGTGAAGGAGAAACGAACAAGGGACCAGCTTCGAGGAACTAGTTTTGAAAGTTCCCTGCTTGGCTTGTCGTTTAGTATTATAGGCAATCCTCTGAGAAACTTGTGAAAGGTCTCGTTGTGGCATCCAGGACCCATTAATATTAGGTCATCCCATTCAAACTTGCCGCTACATAGACGATGCGACACGAAAAGCAAGAAATGATCTGTGAAAGTAATTTAGCGAACCTAGCCCCGGAGAAGATCTCGAGGAAAATTGAAAAGAGCCCGAGTGAAAGTGAAAATCGGCGCCGGGTGGGGGCGGATTTTTTTCATCGGGTGTCAATAAGCAGGAAAGATGCGGCTACTCAATTCTGCCGAGTGGGCACCGGACGTATAGCTTTGCGTAATGGATGTCTCGATATACAGGTTTGGTTCAGGAACCCAAAGAAGGAAGAAATGAAGAAATTTGTTGTCGTGGATGGTCCCATAATGTTCATCCTGCACAAGAAAAAAGGGTAGATAAAGTCAAGCGACTGAATGACTGTTCTCACGAGCCATAGGACATTTGTCGGCAAAGGTTTCCACCGCGATGAACTGACATCCCTGCTGCAATTACTGTACGTGTTATGACCAATAAACTGAGGATGGTCAAGGGGGTGTGCGCATGGGTACCCAATCTCCTTATAGAAGCACGAAAGCAGTACCGATTCTATACCTCTAACCAAGTAATGTTCTTCGCCATTGAGATGCCACCTCAACTGTGAAACGCACCCCACGCCTATAGATGAAATTAAGACGGCTGATCTTGCGACCTCGACCCGGACAACTCAAAATGGTCAATTTTGTGTCATGTAGATGAGAAGCTGGCCATATCTCACCATGAGGACTTACAAGTGGGGTTCTGCAAGCGGTCATGATCTCCATAGTCCGGAGAATCCCCAACTGTGACTATTTACAGGCGGCTCTATACAAGAGCAAATAAAATCGATCAAAGCAAACAAAAAATTGTCGGAATGATATCAATTGGCCTAAGACTCCTACAAAAAGGCACTCACACTCAAGACAAATGGATGATACCACACAACTACAAAAGAAAAAATAGACCAACCGTAAATGAACTACGTCCCAGTGCCAGGAACTCGACAAGAATAACTGATAAATTAGACTAGAAAAGCAAAATGCTGGGACACACAAAAACAAATAACATGAGAAACCTAGAGTTCAGTCGCACATATCGACTCAAACAATAACAAGCCGTTCGAATTCAAGCATACTGTAAATAAAAGTACGAAAGACGGCAACACGAAACACAAATGCTTCGTCATTTGCCGAAACTGGCATCAACAGCAACTTACCCACACTTGTTGAAAAATGGAAGGTACCAGAGGTCCAAAGGCTTTCGGGGCACTGGGAGCGGGTCATTGGTGAAGGGAGGATTTATTTGACCTAAGGCTAAAATATTACTTTTTTATCATAACTAATTCTCCTCTGTTGTATTTATTCAAAATAAACACGGACAAACGCAGCCATTTTGGATAAATGGAAAAAATTGACCTATTAGGGAATTCCACAAAGCTCCGTTAGCCATTTATGAAAAATAAAAACAAAAGCGTCGCAGATAATACAGCAAAAGTCTGTTGTCAGATTTGCAAACTAAAAAGAAATTTTCGCAATATCACTGAAAATAAGATACATCAGCAAGCATGGAGGCTAGTCTTACACGAGCATAGCTAGCCTCAACAAATATTCACATCTTTGCCTGATTTTCCCACAATAAAAGCAAATAAGAAGATGAGATGATAAAGTCCACCAACCAACCGACCGAAGTTTGAGGAACTACTATAACCTGGTGCCATCTTCAGAACGTCAGGCAAACGACACAGGATGACGTCAGCCAGTTCGGCTAATAACACCACCTATCTAAGAACTGGATGTCAAAATGGTGGGAACTCGCGTAACTTCACCAGATGAAAACCTATTGAGCATCGAAGATATGGCGCGAGGTTCCCTCGCCACAGCGCAGTCGCTCCACAACGAAGCATCCTAAACAAAAATTCCATACGTACGACAGAAACACCTCTGCTAAGATATGCACGAGGGGTCAGGTGAGGGAAGCGTGCCGCCTTATCGCCAAAACTTCAAGTCGGTTAGCATGGAGACACGCGCGCCCCCACAAAGCGAGAGATACTCAGGCCGTCCTGGACAGGCTGGGCATCGAGACGATCACGCATCCACCGTATAGCCCGGACATTAGTCCATGCGATTACCACATCTTCCGGTCCATGCAAAATTTCTTGGACGGAAAACAGCTGAAGAGACCGACGCCGCCTCGAGGACGTGATCGAGGACTGGGCCGAGTCGGGCCGGCCAGCTTTTGGGAGGATGGAGTTGCCTCTCTACCCGATCGTTGGCGAAAGGTAGTGGGTAATAGCCAATGGAGATCACTATATCATGGACCGGTAGACTCATTGAGTGGAGATATCTTTACCAGCTCTGAAAAAACGAATGGCCACAACGAACTTTGTGGACACCCTAATAATAGGATCTCTCCCGAGACACGAGATGCTTAAAATGACGGTGTGTGCCATAGCCTCTCCTCCCCGAAAGTTTCCCAAAGCGTTTCTTTCCATATTCTTCCTACCACCTTACTACCTTATTTAAACTCCCTAACAATTCTTCCAAGAAGCTTACCAGTTTTCCAAATAAAAAAAAACTGGCACCAAGCGTGAAAGACGTCCTCTTCTATCAACTATCAGACATATGTAGTGGTCGTATAGTAGTTTCACCGCGACGTCGGAGGAAGGGGCATGGGGTAAGCAGCGGGTATGGAATGGAAAAAATCATAAACCGGAAGAATTTCTCTTTATACTTCCTTTCAAGGCCAGAAGTACGACGAATTACCATGTTGCCCACGTGAAGATAATGGACAGAGCAATTAATCTAGGATGTTTTTCATGATACGTCGGATGTTTCAATGCGAATGCGATTCAGCTCACACAATGACTTAGGAGAGGAGGCAGTTGAGTCAAATTAGGCTGTACCAGGCAGACAAGTCTGGCGTTAATTAAGTAACCCCCAAGGAAAGGCCTGATTGTTTAAAGGCAATTCCGGCGATCAAGCATAACGGCTAGCGGGTCCCAGTCATGAACCACTAGCCAAACAGTTCCCCAATGATTTTCATTCATTTTCGCATCAAGAATTTCTATGGAATAGAGCTCGATATAGTGGGGAAGTAAGCAGCTTTGACGAAGAATAGGAAAGCGAAAAAGACGAGGAGATAGCAGATGACGATTACTGATGTGCTTCACTAGCTCCCTTATTACGTCTCGCACCGCCTTCGCAACGTTACACTAGACAGTAACTGGTTTTTGTTTCGCTAACCGGTGTAGAACTGCAATTCCCATTCGATGGCTCTTTCTTTGGTTCGAATAACAATGGCTGGGATTGAGAAATTCGAAGAAGCATATGTTTGCCGGAGGATACACAACTTTTGAAATAACTGTATCTAGTTCGAGAGGAAATGGAAAAATATTCAGAAGGACTTTTTATTTTCTCTACTTCAAAATTTTTCAACACATTATTCTTTCTAGTTCAAGAATAATCTTGATTTACTTTCACTTTCCGGTTCTCGATGAAATGTTCTTTTTATGTCATCATTATAAAACCTTTTCCTTACTGAAAGTCAATTTTGGTTGCACTTTTACATTTACTTCAAGTTTTTTTGTTTTTCTTCTTTCTATTTATTATTTAATGAAATTCGTTCGGCGAAGGGGGGAAAGAGCACTTTGCACTTTTGTTGCTTCCCATTGTCGCGTCGAGCTATCAGGTAGAGATGTGTGAAATTCCGTGAAGCCGTGAAGAAATACGGTCAAATTTTTTAGTGGTTACCCAAGTCGCTTCCAACTGCCTCGAAGATCTCTACTTGTTTATCGTTTTTGTTTTGTTTATTGTTTTTTGCGGAACACAGATCATCTCGAAAGCGATGTGCTCGGGAAGCAGAGAAAGTCTGAAATGCCCTCCTGCACCGAACTGCGCCTATTTATTTATTGTTTTTTTTAATTTTTTCAATACAGTTCGCTTACAAAAATTAAAGGCCTGAATAGAGTCAAAATCGAATTGAGACCTTGTTGAAAAATTTCTTCCTTCACCTCTGCCTTCCACGTTTTCCTCCTTCCTATGGTTTGTTTTTAAGAATAGCTACCCCACCCTCATCAACACCACCTGTATTATGATAGGTGTGCGGAGCTGGCGAAGAGGACTCTGATGTGCCGTACACGTAAGCTGTCATTCTATTAGGTCATCCCATTCATAAGTGCGAAGATTTTATTCATATAAAACGAAGAGGAAAACAGATAGAAATGTAATATTTTGGCCTTCATGAATGACCCGTTCCCAGTGCCCCGAGTGCCTTTGGACCTCTGGTACCTTCGATTTTTCAACAAGTGCGAGTAAATTGCTGTTGATGCCAATTTCGGCGAATGACAAAACATTGTAGCGTTTGCCGTCGGAGAGTACTCTCGACTGACGAGAACAATTGGAATCGCTCGGCTTTATGTCGGGCGAATGGGGTGATTGAACCCAGGTCTCAGTATTGTTTGTGTCCCAGCCAGGGCACGCCATCTTTGTGATCATCACAACGGGGGGTCGTATTTGCCCGCGATGGAGGGGGGTCGTAAACGCATGGCCCATGTTGAAGTGGAGAGAGCGGTGATACACGGTACAAGTGAAAAGAAGCTCAAAAGGGACGATGTAGATGACAATAAATAGAACTAGGCACTATCGAACTATTCCTAGGCCAAGAACTAAAAAAATATTGCTGAAACTTTTTCCTCCTTCCTCACAAAAAAACTTCAAGACACTTCGCCCACCAACCCTCCTCATCTGGTCTAGATAAATCCCAATCCACTAATCCGCAAAATCTAGAAAAGAATTCATTGCAAAAGCTACTGCAGAAACTGAATCCTGAGCAATTTCCTCACAACAAAATCAGACTCAACAAAAACAAAATCAAAATCACACAAAAAACGAACAATCAAAATAATTCACAATCAAATGTAAGAAAAAACTCACCAGGCCAGCTGGGAACCGGAACTATGGATTACTTTTAAATATTGGCTGTTCGCGGTCAGCGTGCTCATACAAGCTCATTGGTGCTCGCTATTTTACGGCCTAGAGCCAATTTCAAGCCAAACGTGAAAAGTACCCCTCATTTGAACACCCATAACTTCGTTGAAAGTGAAGCTATCGGAGAGGGGTAAGTGGGAATGAGTAGAGCTAGGTTGGCTCTTGTCACCTGAATTGAGCGATTTCAAAAACGTTCCGATTCCAGAGATTTTCCCCGTTGTGATCATCGTTGTGATCCGTCTGTGATCATTTTTGCGAACCGCGAGTCGCTACGCTTTGGACGTCCATGGCAAGCTTCATACACGGCCTTTTTTGAAAAAGAAATTGTGCCGGGAGCTTGAAAATTCCTACTTTCCAGCAAGGCTTTAATCTTCTTCCTTGGTATGCTTCTAAACACATGTTTTCGCAAAGGGTATCAGGAAATAGGCCATTGGGCGCCAATTGGCATCACCTCTGCAATGCGCCATGCATGGGGCTTTCACGCAGGTGTTTGGAAGGTGTAACTTCTAGATAGGGCTTCCCAATTGCAAGCAAATGTGCTCCTGCAATCAGAAAAGTCCGGGAATGTACTTTCGTCTGTTTATTCATCGTCAGTCGTAAGTCCTTTCCATTGTTTATAAATTCATGGTGCCCTTGTGGGCGGTGATCGTAGCTCCTATCATCGCCCCTTCCTCGTACGTATTGTCAGTATGCTACACCAGCGCCAGAGTGCTGGACGTGCTTGGGACGTACGTAGGTACTGCGACCCCCCCCCCCGCTCGACAGCAAAATTTTGTAAAAAAACCAGAAATTTTTTGGGAAAAAATAGACAAAGTGGTAGGAGGTTGGAAAAATCTAGGGAAGAGGTAACATGGGGAGGGGGTCGTACTTGAAGATGGAATTAGGGGGGGTCGTATTTTTCAGGAAATGATCACAACGCAATGGCGTGCCCTGGTCCCAGCACTGCCCTACAATACAGTTACTCGGGGTCTGGCACTATGACGAGCAACGGTGGCCTTCTTGTAGTTGTGTGGTATCATCCATTTGTCGATCTGATTGCCGAGGAACAGGCAATATACACCGACAGCGACGATTTTATTCTCTGTATAGAGCCGCCTGAAAGCCACAGTGCAGAAATCCTTCGCTATGATGTTCATCCACGGGCCCACGTAACTCCTCATGACAGAATTCGGCCGGTTTCTGTGTACAAACTGACGCTTGGGAGTTTTGGCTCGGAGTTGAGGACCATCCATATTTCATCTAGGGTCGGGGGAGCTTTCACAGTCGTGAATGACATCTTACGCGGAGGATAATTACCGCTACAAGCATAGGAATCTGTACTGCTTTCGTGCTTCTAGGTACCCATACGCACACCCTCTTGACTATCCTCGTTTTATAGGATATAACTCGAGCAGCAGTTGCAGCACGGACGTCAGTCCAGCGGGGAACTCTAGGGATTATTTTTCTGTGAACACACATTCAGCACTTGCCTTCATCCACCCTTTTTTCTTGTGCAGGATGAACATTATGGGACCATCCACGACAACAATTTTTTCCTTTCTTCCTTCTTCGGGCTCCTGAACCAAACCTTCCACCTTGTATTTCGAGAACACCATTACACACAACTACTGGTCCGGCGCAGGTCAAATTTGAGCAGCGCACTTTCCTCTTATGACGTCTGATTTGAAAATCCGGCGCTGATTTTCACCACTCGGGCTTCTTTTCAATTTCTCGAGAACTTCTTCTGTGGGTAGGTTCGCCAAATTTCACAGATACACAGCTAAAGGTACTAGCCTCCAAATGGTATAGTAGCCCGCTGCTCTATCCCCTTTGCTTTTCTGCCATTCCTCTATATGTCTCGGCACTTTTGAATGGGATGACCTGAATATGTATATAAAGCGAGAATGCAGAAGAATCATAGAAATT
>MU948188.1:0-12421 GCA_036418165.1 Cooperia oncophora
CCTGGAAGTTCATATCCTCGTTCTCATTAACACATGCCAATCGTATTTCAATCTGCGTCTGATTCAGAGCAGATTGAGCAAAGCCGATCATTTGGTACTGAAACTTCAACAAAATTCTTCAACATAAGAATGTAAGAACTTTGGATCCAAAACAAGTTCAAGAGTACAGTGATTTGAGACAATCTGGGATAAACTGACAGACGCATGTCTTAGTTGATGAGCAGAGCAGTGAGCAGTAAGCAGCAAGTTTTAGACCGTAGATTACAGGGATGGCACCCCCTTCTCCCCTCTAGGAACCCCTGATGGGCTTGCGCTCATCATGGGTATAAGAACAGCATTCTCAGATTAAAAGAATTGGTGACACTGTAATACTGTACTGCCGTGAGCAAATCTACTTGGCAATCAGCCAAGAAAATTATTAATGTACGCGAGTCACACCAAGAAGTCGGCAGTTTCAGATACTTTGAGAAGTAACAGTTAACTATGCAGTGCTAATGGTCGAAGTCGAGAGACATACAGAAGTCGAATGTCAAGAGACGATAGTGGTCTTTAGATGACGGCGCAATGCGGCTGAGAAGCGGGGGGAGGGGAAGCGGTTCAAAACTCCTGCCGAATTAAGGAATGTTACGAGATTTATTTTCAAACAACAAAGGATTCAGTATCGGAAGAAAGGCTCCGAGAAGGCTTTTAAGTCTCTCTAAACAATACGGCATATGCATAAGGTTCGAAGACAGCCCCCATGCCCTACTAATTCGTAGGCGTCCTACCTTGGTTTCAAAGTAGTTTGGTCTGAAGATTTTAAGACTGTCCATCTTTCGCGGCTTCAGAGTATGTAACGGAGGTGCTTCGACCCTCAAACGCCAGATCTGACGCCCATCGAAACTCAAAGGCTATTTTCTGGCACTAGTTCACTTTTGACGTCTTTTTCTCAGCGATAGATAAGGAAAAGACGGTGTCAAAACTTTGGACGACGCGAAGCATAGAACAGGCAGGTCCGGAAACTTGTGCGAGGCTGAAAGGAGGGCCTAACCTAGAGCACACTCCATGACTTCATTTTGCTTTTTTCTTTCTTGTACTGTGGCTATAGGTTCGTAAGAACGCTGCTATTCACAACAGCAATCGCGGGATTTGTTTTGATGAAAGTGCTAAAACCTTGGGTCTGCCCGAGACATCTCTGAAGTGAACGATCGAGAAGCGATGCCTCCTAATACGGCTTCAAACTGGTTCAAGCGACTCCAAGATATGGACTTCACTATGACCGAGGGGGCTGCGCCAGAGGTTAAATAGCTCAGTGAGGAACGACTGGATGTATAACCTGTGCACCTTTCTTGAACCTTACCCAACGACTAAAGTGCCCCCCCAATGATACTGTTCAAGATCTATACCCATTTTTCGTCATTTTCATCTTCGTAGGTGACTGGATCCAGCCGTTAAAGGCAATTTCCGCGACCACAGCTCATAGGTAATACGGTTCAAAAATAGAACTGCCGTGTGTTTGTTGACTTATTGAAGGAGAAGGAAGCACGAAAAAGCGCCCGGAATAAGACCCTCTTTATTGCAATTGATCATGATCACCGGACGAGCGTAAGGTGGTCAAGATCAATTGTGAATTGCGAAAGGCGGCGATACACTGATAAGAGACGAGAGAGGCCAGAAAACGACGGGCGAGAGAGCGCAATGGCAGTCTCACAACGACACGGTCACTGGAGGCCGGCATGGGCCTATCGGGCGCCAATGGGCCTAAAACCTGAGCGCGCTGCGTTTTGCTTGCTGTTTTTCAACTTTTAAAAGCGGCATAGCCTCTGACGTTGCCTGCTTGACCATCGTGCACGGTTATGAGAACCTAGCCTTAGTTTATCGCGGAACGTGCCTTTAAAGGCAGTTGGCACGATAAATCCTCCAAGACGAGCAGGACTAATACGCCTGGCAGGACGGAATTCCGCGACCCTGAGCAGGCGCTGCATAATGCCTTTTCCAGGGAAGGTGCCCTTATAAGGGCGCTATCAAGCCACAACTTTACGTCCCAAACGCCCCCTTGCCCGCCCGCCCACAAATGGACGACTGTTCCAGACGCTCTAATTGATTCATTTGCTAAGCAAATTATGAAGCGAAGGCATTGGTATGAAGCGGTCGTGATGCTGCATGGATATATGAGTACACATATGCAGCCGTACCTTCGGTAGCGGTTATTGGTAAGATGCCTTCGGGAAACTCGTCCAAAATTGATTACTAACACAGTGAGAACGAAGGCTCTTTTTTCGCAGGATTTTGACCGTTTCACTCCGTTCTTTCGCCATTTCCCCACTATACAGCGCCCTACTAGCATTTTAGGCCGAGCACCCAATCATCGTGCCAACTGCCTTTAAATGAAACCAAAAGGGGCCGGTTGTATGCACGTTGTTGGATGGCTTGGACCAATTTTGACCCGTCCCAGGGGTGTTTCTTCTTGGCTACGCACTCAAAAAGTGTATTCCGAAAGCTTTAGCACCAGCGTTGAATGGAAGCAGAGGAAAGCATAAATAATCACTTCTGAAGACGTGACCCACAGCCTCCCAAAAATCAATTACGAAAACTAAGAACTAGGCATTTTTTCGTTAGATCTCGAAACTCTCAATCAAAGATATTGACATCACAAATGCAGAAAGCTCCTTTTTCTGAGAAAATCTCAAGTTAGAGAGAAGCTTCAGCAGTTTTAAGCCAAACTAAAACGCCTGCAATGGCAACCCGCTGGGTAATTCCGTGATGGCAGGAGAAGGGTGAAATAGGAAGGTGAGTTGAGGTGATGTGACGCGCTTTTAATCATCGTGGAATACACTGCGTCTCGCTTATGCAGCGAAAAATCGTAAACCTTCGATGGAAAACCGCATGCAAAATGAAACAAAATTGTGCAAAAGAAAAATAAAAGTTCTCACAAACAGTGCAATTGTCAATATTCAGAAAAATTGGAAAATAAGGAAAATGCTCACGTTTTTCGGTCGAAGAGAAACTGTTTCTGTGAGGATTCCTGCACTCAGCAAATTACCGCATGCAACTGACGCAAAAAGTAATAACAAAAAAATCGGCAACATTGTTACCCTGAAACGGGACATGGCAAAACACACATATTCAGCAGTTTTTTCTCTGCAACGAAGAAAAGTTGCATAATAAGGAAGAAAAAAAGCATAGAGCAATCTCAATTCTCAAGTTTGGGGTCTAGAACTTCAAATGTCAATTGTGGGCAGAACGTGTCGAACGGAGAACCAATTTATCTCGCTGGGTGCCTAGATAGGAATCTTTAAATCCTTTTCGTTCGGCTCTGTAACCAAGGGAGAGAGATAACCCCGAATTGAAAGCCGCGCCGAGGAAAACAAGACCAACGACACGTAATTTCCAACGACGAAACAGAGAACAGCGCTGTGAAGCAAGTGCAACAATTGTCATCTGAAACCATGGCAAAAAAACCATTTGCGTTCGCATCAACAGGAAGTAGCGGCCCGCTTTCGAGCGTTTTTGGGTGGTTTAAATGTAATTTCAATTTGAAAAAGGTATCTGAGATCATGGACCACATAAAACGGCTTCACTCTTCAACGTAACATTTAGATTACGCAGTAATACGCCCCAATCGTTGATCGGTATGGCAAATGGTAGGGATGTATGCTTGCTGAGATACCACAGTAAACGTTTTGGGTCAGGTTTCACATTTCTCTCCTTCCATTATAGGCTAGCAATGCTCTCGCAATAATGTCATAAACTTCATTGTTTACCCAGGCTGATACAAAAATTACATTTCTCCCATTTTCGAATGGGCACATCATCGTGGTAGGTCAATTAGGCAAAAAGGCAAGAAAGATCGCTGCAGAGCACTTACTGTAGTATCATAAATCGGAAGCTTACTGCTTCGCGGCGAATTCTCTGTTTGCTACGATTTAACAAATCGTGGCACCGCTACGTTTTCCGTGTTATAGATGGGAAATGGCCGAATTAACTGGAGCCTATTGAACCTATACGGTCGGATTCTGTGAGAAAATGCTATCCAACGATGTAAAGACCATGTCCTATCGACGAAGACACTTTTTCATCAACTCATTTTTTTGGAGGCTGGGGTGGGCAATCGGTCTCTATCTGACTTCTGTGCTCTATATAGACTTGCAGATGCATGGAAAATGTTCCACATCGTTGAAACCAGCTCGTCGAGCTCTTTTCCAATGACATTTTCGAATTGTTGGAGATATCTGCATTTGAGCATCGGGCTCTACCAAAGTGCCTGAGGAGATCAGTTAATGAGCGCCGCTTGCCATAATTGTAATCGGAGGGATAAAGTCCCACTGGGAGCACTTCCCATTAGCACATTATGATCCCACAACACTGTTGAAAAATAAAATCGAAAATCGAAAAAATCGAAAATCTTGTGTTTTCCCAACAGTGTCAGTCACTTCCAAGCTGGCTTTCCCTTACTCTCGTTGGATGCCGTAGCCACTTTTGACATTTTTCATCATGGAACAGTCTTTCAGGTTGAAATAACAACTGCAGATTGGGATCTTTACCTGCGGGAATTAGAAAATTTATTCTGTCAAAATAATTCTACTCAATGCCTTTAGAGAAAGAACAACAGAAAGCTGTACCACCCGGTTATTGAGGGAACAGCTCACAAAACCATTCTAGAGGTCTTTTAGTAGTTTACGAACATTGAATTAACGTGTTTAGTATCAAAGTTCAATTCAGTATCAAAGTGAGGGGGGGGCAACCGTTCGATAAGAGCTATAGGTTCCTCAAACAACTTCGTTACAAAACAGTACTATCATAATGTGCTACTGTCAAGTGCTCCCAATGGAACCGATCCCCCTGGTAACAGTTAGGGCAAGCGGCGCTCGTTAATTGATCTCCTCAGGTACTTTGGTAGCACCCGATGCTCAAATGCAGATATCTCCACGTTTCGAAAATAGTATTGGAAAGAGCTCGACGAGCTGGTTTCAACGATGTGGAACACTTTCCATGCATCTGTAATTCTATGTAAAGCACAGAAGTCAGATAGAGACTGTCCGCTCACCCCTGATTTGTTACATCGCAGCAAACAGAGAATTTGCTCCGAAGTAGTAATATTAATATTCCGATTATATGATACTACAGTAAGTGTTCCATTTCCCTTTTTGCTTAATTGACCTACCACGATGATGTGCCCATCCAAAAAGGAACTGCTGAGCTCTCTATTCAGCACTGAACCAACCGCAACGCCTTGGCCGCCTAGATGATGAGAAATACAATTTCAAATGGAAAACCATGAAATTCAGTGTGTCGACATGCTTTTGGACTTGGGGTAAAATGCTCTGATGACGAATTCAGTATTTTTACGAACGAACGAAACCTAAAGAAGTGTGGTCTGACGAGTACCAGGTTGCCATTGGTCAAAAAATGCAATTTTAGCACTAGCTTCAAGGGAAAAAACCTCAATTTAGCGCTAAACTTTACTGAAACTTTTCAAAGCCGGTATCAAAATAATCACGGAAACACGGTCTCCTCGAATATGTTAGTGTCTCTTGGATTCCGCTATCGGACTGGAGGGTTTACTACGCTGTCATATCCATAGGTACCACCTGAGGTAACTGGAGACTCAACAGTGGAACTTCGTCAAAAGTAAGGCCAACATAATGGACAAAAATGAACAGTTCATGAAATGTTAGACTCGTCGTAATCCCAGCTATCCACTAGTGTGGTTTTCAAGTAGACTGGATCATTTCTACGGAAGTTATGGCAAAACGACGGTTTGCGACGGAAAAATCTGTCGCAAACCGTCGATTGACCACAAATTAGGAGCGGTATTGTATTGATGTTTCCCTGGAGCAATCGAACATAATTTGGCCTTTCATCTGGCAACAGAACAATAAAGTTTGATTATTAAAACATTTCTCCATTGAGTATACCATCTTCAAATGAAGAGTCATGACAATGCTATTTGCAATTAAACTTATTGCGTATATAAAAACACTCAGGGCACTGTAAAGGCGCTGGTGTTGATGATGGTCTCTCAATTCGATCCTTGCTTTCGTGTTCTACGACTCTGGATTAACAGTTGCATATCGGAGTGAAGATAGAGCTGCTTACCAGCGCAAGAAAAGATGCGCGTCCGAATGGAGGACCAGCTGGCTACTACGACAAAGGAAAGGCTGCCTATCAGAATACTGGAGCACCTGCTGTTCTCAGACAGGTAATCTTGCAAAAGAATGCGAAGAACACTCTTCAGTGCTTTTGATGAGTTTTCAGAGCTATGGTGAAGAAATGGTTATGGCAGACATTGATCTCTCCAGATTTCTTGCTCGATAGTGTATTAAAAATTCTCAGGGCCTCCAAAAGGTTCCTGATTAAAATTTTAAGAAATCAAGCATAGAGCACTCTCGAAGGCGCGGTCCGCGATCAGGTATAGAAGTTGAAAATATGGCCTCAGGAGGGTTGCGTGTTCGCGTCAAACGACCTTGTACCGGTTAGCGGCAAAAAAAATGTAAGGGCGGGGCGCCATAGCGCAGTCCAGATTCAGTGAGGCCTCATTTTTTCCACTGACTCCGCCTCCAAAGCTCGCCTCTCAGTAAAAAAACGAAGCTGCAGAAGGAAAAACATGAAAATAGTTAGTTGTACGGTCGTAGAATTTTATCGGGGCATCAGCTATGCGGATGAGGGTGTAGTGTGGAAGGTGGAGCTAGGTGGGGACGTACAATGGGATCGAGATGGGGTCCTATCTAGAGGAGTTGGCATATTTTTCCCCCGCATTTTTTCACTATCGCGTCACTTAGCGCCTTGTCGCCAATGTGTAAATTCCTAATGTACTATCTGCGATAGCGAACGACCGCGTTCTGTGCAGGAACGGTTCGCGATGATCTACGAAAATGCAAATGATTGTGTGGGAACGCGTGTGAGAAGGGTTGTGTGGTCCGAGTGAGCTACCTGTGCCAGGTACGTGGCCAAAAGTTACACGGTAAAGGCGCAAAGTTGCTCTGCAGCTCATCTCCCTTTTTTTCACTGACTCGAAACCTTATACCTTCCTTACAGCGGACCGTGCCTTCGAATATTCAGACTCTGCAACCATGGCAAATATGGGAGGTGCTACAGGCTGTTACAGACCATGCTGTGCAGGGTTACAAAACTCGTTTCGTGAACCACCGAGCAGTGTCCAACACAAAAACTTTGTTAGCACGTGCATTACTAGGACCATGATTTGGTTACCAAAGTGACGGAATCTAAGAAAATCTTTTCCTTCGCGCCATCTAAAGATTCTTCTCAACAAAAACGCTTGAAAAAAAACACATAGAAAATCGTGAATCAAATTCTGGTGAGCTGAAATATCCCCATAAAAGGGCTTATGCGATTCCTACCGAATCAGCGCCCAAGCGTCTGTTCACTGCTAAACTGTTTAACTTGTACTATGGCATGCTTAGGAAAGGGTGCAAAAAGGGTGCAGATTTTCAATCAGAAAATTTGAATGTACGATCGAATTCGACCACCTAGAACACAATACTGAGAATAGTATAAATCATAATTCAAATAATTCGCGGAATATAGTACCAAAATGGGCGTAAAACTAAGTGTGTAGGAGCGCCGTAGGAATTCGGCTGCGTGCACTTAGATACCCGGGTGGGCGTGGCCACAGGGGCAAGGCTTCGAAATGGACCGGTGTTTCCCAAATTTGTGCTGCAATAGATATTAGACGGGAGCACCGTTTACAAGGTAAACGTTCCTATTGTCTTCAAGGTGTGCTTAATGTTGATTTCATGATCATACGTAAGACCTGATAACCACTTTTTCGCCTCTGCCTAATGTATACCTTTGCAAAAAGCATAAATTCCAATCTAAGTTAATTCTTCCTCTCGGAACTTCTTAGTTCAAGCAGTAGAAACACACAGCTGTTTAATAAGAAGGAAATTATCGTCTCCAAGCTCAGGAAGAAGCGCTGAAGCCTAATTATATCCGTCCACGTCAAGCCCTCGCCCTATTTTGGCCACGCCCACCGGGTATCTAAGTCATGTAGCCTAGGAATGCACACGGCACAATCCATTCTCCGTCTAGGCGGCCCTTGTCCAGGTGTAAAGCGAAATCATGCATGTAACACAGGATAATAAACTTGGACAAGTGAACCGTCTTACGGTGCGCCCGTATGCATTCACGGGGCCCTCACAATTTGTTTCACGCGCAATTTCCAAGGCCTCTGTATACCATCTGTTTTTCTGACTTCAAAAACATTATCTATTGGTATTATAGAGTTCCTACCTTTCCACCATCCATCATCACCCTATCCAAACCATAAACATTCTCTAGACGGTGGCCTTCATTCAAATCAATCTTTTTTCATACCAACCTGCAAATAATTTTCTTCACCTTTATCCAAGACGATTCGTGGTGGAGAGCTCAAGAGCCTAAAAACTTACTAAAAAACATTTTTGCAATCGACATTTGCGGCACGATTTTCTGGTGGCGACGTTTATTACGCACTGTCCATTATTTGGACATTTGAACTTCTGAAGAAACGCAACTGGTTTGCCATTCTCATCGTGGATCGATCCGATCACAAACCTACCTCTGGACAGAGCGCGTGACGACTGAAAAAAGAGCCGCACGGCCAGCATGTGATAGCCTTGTATCTGTAACCATATGCCTTATCACCACATACTCGACAAGTCTCGTTCAGTATTCGTGCTCCCTGTAACAAATAGTAACCATTTTGTAGTATTGTGTATCGATTGAGTAAGGACATTCTAAGGTCAGCACATGTTTAGTTTAGCCCAGAGGGATGACCTTTTGGAACCAGAGAACATTCCAGTGCAAACGAAAGACCGACAAATCAGCCATAACTATGAACAAAGCGCAGAGCACTTTTTCTAGACCTCGTCCAGGCTTTCCTACCGACCAGAAACCAAGCCGCTTCACAGAAAAAAAAACTTCCATGTTCTAAGGTTGAAGGTTCTCTGTTCCTATTTACATATTTCAGCTGTAACAAAAGAAACCGAATCTCACCCGGTCCCTGTTCGGACTGATGCCGCCGTCAGGAGTCATACCAACCTGCAAATAATTTTCTTCACCTTTATCCAAGAGGATTCGTGGCGGAGAGCTCAAGAGCCCAAAAACTTACTAAAAAACATTTTTGCAATCGACATTTGCGGCACGAGTTTCTGGTGGCGACGTTTATTACGCACTGTCCATTATTTGGACATTTGAACTTCTGAAGAAACGCAACTGGTTTGCCATTCTCATCGTGGATCGATCCGATCACAAACCTACCTCTGGACAGAGCGCGTGACGACTGAAAAAAGAGCCGCACGGCCAGCATGTGATAGCCTTGTATCTGTAACCATATGCCTTATCGACCGGAAAAAATAACTGCATGGCGCACACGTGATAACATTGAAATTGTAACCACGTGCCGTACCTCCACATACTCGACACTGGTCTTGCCGTTGTCGTGCTTCCTGTAAAAAATAATAACCATTTTGTAGTAATGTGTATCGGTTGAGTAAAGTAACAGTGTAGAGACAATCGGTTAAGAAAAGGTCTGGTTGGTAAACCGCCTACACCAAGTGGCCAAGGTGCCCTTAGCGCCACATAAGGGGTCATGGGAGTTCACCGGCCTTTCCTCAGAGCAAGAACGTGTGCTGCACAGGCACCGACGTTACAGGTCATTTTTGGCGTAGGCATCCGTTGCGCACAGGGCACATCGTTGGTTGGGGAATCCCCAACAGGGGGGTCGTATTTGGCCGCCAGGAGAGGGGGGTCGTAATGAGTGCGGTAGCCAGTAACGAGCAGCGCAAAGGTGTCAGTGTGCTGAGTCCTGTACAGCGAAACTTGCTTTGTAGAGAACTCGGATATGTAAAAAATAGTACAAAACTTTCAACCATCAAACTAATCCGAAATAACTGGAATTATTAATAAGTCGACACACATCTCGTAAGTCCGTTGATGACTAAACAGTACAACTCATACTCTGGTTCGTTGCGGATGATGGGGCGTGTCCGCGATCGCGCTTGGCGCTGAGCCAACCTGTTTTTTTCGACAAACGACAGGACTACCATATCGTTCGTATCAGACGTTTTCCAGCAGTTGGTCTCCTTTATCGGAATCAGCAATTGGCGGAGCACAGATCTGGCGGCGTCGACACGGACACGCTCCATCATCCGCAAGGGAAAACACTGTAAACAAGTGCACAGGTTCGCCATGGACCTCCCTGAATCCTATAGACACATTTGCTCGCGTGGACAGACATTACGCACAAGTTGCACCATCCCATCACCTCTGCGCGGACCTCAGTGCGCGGCGCATCCAAAGTCAGCGTGATCGGCGCTAAACGAACCATATTCTGCTCCTGCTCCACCACAGGATACGTTTTTCATGCGTTCCTGGTTATTCGAACACGCTCACTTGAAACGGTACACAGGAAACGGGTTTTTCGCGCAGCTGGGAGTGTTCCCCAAGAAATCCCCATCGCGAGATCTCATGAATCCCGAGAACTTCAGAAACAGTTCAAGAGGTTTTTAGAAAGAGAAAATCTTCAAACACTCGAAACCGTTCTCAGATTTGTGAAATGTTGAGTTACAAAAAAAATATATTGATTCAAACCTGTTCAGTTGAAATCACTCCCCAACGAATCCCCATGGCAGATTTCTCTGTGATTTTTGCGACCTTCATAAACGTTTCAGTACTTTTAGGAAGTGCAAACCTTCCTCTACACGAATACGGTCTCCTCTTCCCCACAGGTCCGCTTTTGAGGAAGTTATGGTCCTTCAAAGACACCCCACTTTGCTGAAAACTCGCGTTCCACATGGCTGGTCCTGCCCAGAATCCCTTCCCCCGATACGCTAATCGATACTCGACAACCAGCTGATTTCGGCTGGTTTGCTTGTCACGCAGCGTGGCGTGTCTTCCAGTTTTTTTTTCTCATCTCAACATCATAAATTTCTATTTTTGTAGCTTTAGGATGTGTTTTTAATAATTTTCGTATATCACCACTACTATTTCTAGTTATTGAATTGTTTTCGTCTCCCCTCTCATTGCTTACGCTTCCTATGTTGTGATTTTCATAATTGTGATGTTCCCCAATCCTCGGTCAATTGGCCTATCGTTCGTATCAGGCACTTGTTCACAGTCAGCGGCCCAGCGTTTCTCTGGAACGCAGCGGTTCGGCGAAAGTTTTTGATTTTTGATTTGATTTGATTGATTGATTTGATTTGATTTTTTGATTGATTTTTGATGATCGACTGGCAATTGGACCTAGAGTCTGGCGGTTGGGCGAAAGGATTTTGATGAGGGGGGGCAGGGGGGGGGGGTCGTACCAACCCCCCAAAAAGGGGGGTCGTACAGACTCGACCAAAATCCCCATCGAATGCTGTGCCCTGGCAACACTGGCAACGGCCATGAGCACCGAAACATATAGAAGGCCGTATCGGCGCGTTCATTAGTAATTCATTGACCTTTTGATTTTTCGTTTCTTCTAGATAACATAAGAAGGTTTCTGAAGCGCTAAGCCACTATTTTTAGACTGAAAGAAACATTCGAATCGACTACCTCAGGTTTCGGGCCAAGGAATGTCGCCCAAGGTCTGAGGGGCCATGGAACTAGGAGCATCGGTGCCATTGCTATCCCTCGGAGAGACACGGATGGCAGCTGGTTGGATGAGCATGCGAACAGAGGATTCATGGTTCTGGAGGTTGAGCTGGACCACTGTGATCAAGACGAGACTGAGGATTGAATGCCATCACGTTTGCGGGGATTTCCCGAGGAAAAGGGGGCTGAGAAGGTGATCAAATTATTGTTGTATTTAAGCCGACCAAGATTGTTAACGTTTATTAGGCCAACGTTTCGGCTTCCTCGCCTTCGTCAGAGCCTGAAAGAGTCCGAAACAGTTGTGATTTGCTCTCCCAAACGCCTTAACAAAAACTGAAGACCCTTTTGAGAAACTGGTAAACAACCTAACGGTATCGATCGGTTAAGATGACTCGGCTTACCTTTGATCTCCGCCGCGGAGACGCGAGATCGACCACCCGGCTTGCAGTAATGCGATGAGTGAGAATCCCCCTCTATCCCTCGACCTCAAACCTCGACCTCATGTAGATCAAAACCCACAAAGGTCGGAGAAGGGCGCGAGTTCACGGGTTATGACCACACACTCCTCTTTCCTATTCATTTTGGGGTCTTTAGCCGAAATCCAATGCCTCCAATGTTTTTCGCGCTGCGATCTCCGGCTCCTGCGCCAGGATGGACACAGTCACCTGGAATCCCACACCATCATGAGAATGAACACGATGGGCACCCAGCGGAGTTTGGATTTGCGATTTTCGAAGACCATCCATGTGTTCTTTAACCCGTACGCGCAGAGGCCGTCCAGTTTCTCCTATATACTCACTACTGCATGCGAGGCAACGTTTTCCTAAGTTATCTATTCACTCATTAAGTTGTGCCATTTTATTTT
>MU948196.1:0-14859 GCA_036418165.1 Cooperia oncophora
TTATCCCCTATTGTTCCAAACTTGTGATCTCGTGCATCTTGCAGCATTATCTGACCAGCTCCAATTAAGGGCCTTATTTTACTCTGTTTCTTTCTAGAAGTACTAGAGCTCGAGAGTACTAGAGCTATTTCAGGAAGTTGGGATCGTAAGCGTCCGGAATGGCTGCTGTTCGCTCTCTATCAATTATGCGAAAATATTCTGAATCGACCTGCTACACCAATGCTCGATGTATTCTTGGCTAACAAAGCGTATGAAGAAGATAAAAAGATACCATGCTATAGAAACTGCACAAGAACAATGCAATCCTGTTGCATCACTCAGTCAAGAAGAGGTAATTTAATCATCGATATTAGATTATAATTAGGCTATAGAAATGTTAAAGGTAACTGTGCAGCGTAATAACTAGTTTTTCAAGAATTCTGCAATCTCATAATCATCACTGCTTCAATACCTGTCGGCGACAGAAACATGGCTATTCAGGACTTGAGTCTTTTAGTCCGAACAAGTGGGGAACACTAGAATGAGGGTGATGCTCAAAAAGCAAGTTTCAACGGAAATTCAACATTTCATGGTTTTATGTCAATCGATTCTGCAGCGTGCGCGCAATCAGAGGTAGAGAACGAGCAGAAGTATGAGGGTGCGGATGAGGCGTGGGATCAGGGCACTAGTTGGGGATTCCCCAACAGGTGGGGCGGGGTCGTATTTGGTCGCTGAGGAGGTCGCACTTGTAGTTGAAAATTTTTTTCGATAGTTGATTTTTCCTGCTTCACGGACGCGATGAGGTAAAGGCTTTTTTTTTGCTCGTTATTGGGAGAGGGGGTCGTATTGGTCCTCTGAGAGAAACCTGCGGCGTTGGAAACATTTTTCACGGTTGTTGAATTGTTCGGCGGTTTTTCGTGTTTCCACATGTGCTGTACCCCCACCCTTCGTTCGCTCGACACCTTGATCGTCCAGAGGAGGGAACTAGGGGAGGAGGGTCCTATCGGAGCCACCTCTTAGGGGCGGGGTCGTACGAACTCGACCATAATCCCCAACCAATGAAGTGCCCTGCGTGGGACTGGCGGTGCGGCAGCGCGGACGGAGTCCGTAAACTACGTAACTCGGGTACGAAGCTAACGTCAAATTGCTGCGACACCACGGGTAACACGAGGAACTTGTGAGAAAGTTGTAATTCGGCAACTTTCTGAAACCACAAGGGTGGCGGTCGCTTGGCACGACCACATGGCCGTTGAGAAAATTCCTCACTTTTACAATTTTCATCCCTCATTGGTACGTCATTTTTCCTCCTTGGCCCGATATTTCTAATCAGTCGTACCGTTTCTAAGCACATGCAGTAACACGCTCTCACTAAGCTGGTGTGGGGATTCCTCTACGCTCTCGAAATGTTCACCGTGGCAGTCTTTGGTCGAGTTGTGCACTTGTCGCAACTCTATTGAACGACATTCTTTCCGTGTTGATTGTTCCACTTTGACGCGTGGAGCAATAGCCTTGGTGTTCTTCTCTGGACCGCGCAGTCAGAGTGATCCCTCTAATTGATATGCTTGAGATACGCCGTGCACTCAGTTTCATACAAATTAGACACATTTGAACATTTAAACATGTCTCTTGAACATACAGCGCCACTCGGTATAAAACGTTGAAGGACCGATCCGAGCTCAATGCCCCCCCTCCTTTAGTAAACGCTACGCACTTCACTCCTTATTCTGGACCGTAGTGGCATTTTTAAAGCAAAGTGCGAGACGGCGTTTCTGTCTCTCAGACCGTACTTGTACCAATAAGGCCCTGTGTGACTGGACGATTTGGTTGGTCCAGGCGGAGCCTTTCCAGGATTTGATCCCCGCGCGGTGTTCTCGGTAAGTAGTTCCATATGCCACTGTACCTTCTGTGCCCCTGGGGTACAGAAGCAGAAGCAGTGAAGTACTCTTCCAGACAAGTATACAGCACTTAATAAACTTTCCGCCTGACTTGTTACGACGACGACCAAATATGATCATCCTTCAAGGGTTCTTTGGCGCGCGTTTTACCGTGCTTGTTAAAGGCGAGTGGCACGATAAATTCCTAAGACGTGTAGGACTGGTACGCCTAGAAAGAGAGAATTCCGCGCTCCCAAGTAGGCGCTGCGTGGCGCCTTTTTCAAGGAAGATATTATAGCGCCTTATCAAGCTGCAACATACCGACCGGACGCCCACCGCGCCTGCCCGCCCACAAATGGACGACCGTACCTGATGCTCGTATCGCTTCATTTGCGAAGTACAATATGAAGCGAAGGGGATATGAAGCGGCTGCGGTGCTGCATGGATATATGAGTACATATTGCAGCCGTATCTACCGTAGCGGTTATTGGCACGATGCCAACGGAAAACTCGTCCGAAATTGCTTTCTGAGTCGTGTAGAACAAAGGCTTTTTTGCAGGTTTTTGACCGTTTCACTTCGCTTTTTCGCCATTTTCCCATGTTTAGCATCCCTGTACCATTTCGGACCGAGTAAAAAAAATACTTGTGCCTTACGCCAGCTCACTTGTTCTCAAGGTGATCTTGACGACCGTTTAACTTTTTAACCCACTGTTCTCACTCTAATTACGTACACCATAAATCACTTGGGAACAGAATGATCATCGTTGAAAGGATGGATGCGATATCGCATGCTCTCTTATCCTCAACTCTGTAGACCAACAAAGGAGGAAGGAATTGCTGTTCCAACAAAGGGCCTCAGAAGAGGTCGACAGCATATAATTGGTCACTTTCACACCTTGCTAGCGCCAAAAGCTCCGATTAATGGGGACCACTTAGTCCAAATTGAACACATGTTATACAAAGGCGATTCGATCAGTACGCCCACAATAAATGATTCATTCAATGCACAGAGCACCTTTGAAGCCTCAAAGGCTTTTTTATCTTGAAATTAAGAAAAAAAACAAGAAGTCAATTTAAAGGTTTTCCTTCTTCCTGATTAGATGTTCAAACCACAGCCAAGTTACTAACAGCTTTATTTGGATAACGTTTCGGTCTAGTCGCCTTCGTCGGAGCCTGGAAAGCTCTCCCAGACCGCCTGGAACTGCCAATCCATCTCACACATTCAGAGAGCAGCTCACATGGACTGAAGCGCGTCAGTGAAAGATCTCGGGAGGTCACAAGCACCAAACACGATCAACCCTTACAGATAGACGCACGAGCTACGCTTGCAGTACTCAACCACCGCCTAACAACTGGACTCTCCTTGGTGGCTTCAGCTGACCCAAACCCTTATGAACCCGAGGCCGACTCGGGGATAAAGACACACATACGTAACGCTCACACACAATGAGGAGTGCTATGAGAGTATCAGCTCCCAGCATGGTCGATATGTGCCGTCGGTCGCCCCGCCCACAACATGCGGGGAATGGAGATAGCACGGACCGTGCAAACACCGCCAATTCCCTCCATGCTCCGCCTACTATACCTTTCTGCGGGCGCCAACTATTCCGCTCTCAGAACATCCGTCGTAAGCGCGCGTGCGCGTCGCGGCTACCTCCGGCACTTCTGCCAATTCCTATTATGCGCTTTCAAATACAAGCTAAAACGACAATGCGGATAACATTGGAGGTGCTGCAAAATAAGAACAGAAGATGATGACGAGGGTCAGAACTTAAAAGCAACTGTGCCACTTCTGCAACATCCCTCGGAGGCCGCGTATTTCACGAAACATGAAAATAAAAACGGCATACTCGTTAGTTCAAATAGAAGCTAAAACTGTATACTTTCCCTGCTGACGAATAAAATTATTGAAGGTGATTGCTCACTTCCTACAACACATCCCAGCTGTACTCATTAGATGCAGATGACACAGGCTAGAAACATGAAGCCACAACAGAAAAATGATAAAATAAACGCAAACACTGAAACAAAATCAAGGAAAGGCAACACTTAGGATAACCACCTTGGCCTGCTAATTTTCTACACGATCCGGCCGCGAATCAGGGCGCCCAAGCCAACAGAAATACTATAGAACCCACAACGCGAGCATTTGACCGCCATTGGGCGCGGTTTACTTGTCATAGTTCCTGATAGGAATTGCGCGCGCTCTGAGGGATAATTGCAGATGCAGCACCAGCTTGCTCTTGAGCTCGTGGCCCTTCCGTGCATACATCCTTCTGTTATTATCTGGCAGCACCTCCTACTTGGCATTCCGCATCACGGAAATTGTTGTCCTGCTTTCGTCCGTATCTTTGAAAGATGTCTCAATCCTTTTATCGTCGCTAATATTAAAGAACCTTCGCTGCCTCATAAATGCCAAGGAAGGCGCACGCGGACACGCGCGCTTACGACGGATGTTATGAAGTACGGGGAATCTGGCTGCCTTTTACTAAATGGCCCGGATCCTAGATAGGAGGAATTGGAGTGTTTCACGGTCTTGTATTTCCGATGAACTGGCGGATGTTTGGCGGCTGGCGACAACGACCACATCGACAACTGGCTGCTGATAGTCTCATACACCCTCAATGATGTTTGAGCGTACCATGATGCTAAAAGCGCCCAACACAGTTTCAAGACGAAAAGTGGGCAAGCTCACTTCTGTAATTAGATAGGTATTCATATTTTCTTGTTCAATTGAGGTATTTTTCTTCTGCATACATGAATTTTTCATTGTTTGTGCTTATACCGCTACACCGTTTATTTGTATCGAAAAATTTTATTAAATTAAGCGTTCAACCTTAATAATTGTGTTGTTCACAACAACAATGATTGCCTGAAGCATAAACTGAATGACCTATTCTTACCCCGTGCCACTAAATAGCCCTAGATAGCATTTGTCACCTCGGTGTTAGCACTGAAGGCTAACAAGCTCAGCTCTGGTCACATGCCTCATCTTCATAGGTGAGGCATAGGAATGGGTGCCTTCTTGGAGAAGGCGCCACGCAGTGGCAGTCAGCGGGGCTGGGAATTCCGTTTCATAGGTGTATAATGCTAGAGCTAAATATATATATAAATAGAATCTAATACTAATGTGTAGAGCGAAGGTGTAGTATGGCGGGAAGAGGGTTTTTATACGGATCATTATTGCCTATGTTTACTTGCTTGTAGCCTCGTTTATTACTTCCCCTCCGCATTTAGTTTGTCATAACAGTCCGGTTAAAGTTTTCCTTTTGTGGTCTCGGTCTTGATTTGCTTCAGCGCTCTGATTTGCCTTTTCGAGTTGTACGTTCTTAATATTCATGTTCTTTTTTGCTGTCGATGGTGCACTTAAGTGCTATTAAATAAATAAATAAATAAATAAATAAATACTACTTCTTGGTGGATTTATCGATGCCACTGCCATTTAGGTGGAGGAAGAGAAGGGGGGGGGAGGTATGAAGACAGCATGAATGACATTGTGGTGCCTCAGTGTCTCACATCCTGCCTGAATCTTGCTCAAAATCACACTACTTCCAGCCCGTTTTCCAGAAATTCTCATAGTTTCTACGAAAAACAGGCGTCGAGCAGGAGAAAGGTGAGAAAGAGGTGGGAGATTTCTCCAAACATGTTAAGACCCACAATCTACCATAGGCAAATAGTAATTGCCAGTATAGTTCCGCGCGTTCGCCAAGCTGGTGAGACTTTACACTTTCCCTCAACAACTTTACCTTCCCCCGTCAGTCAAAATACGACCCCCTCAATGAGATTCAGCCAGTGATGATAATCTAGGGTGAGAAAGTCAACTATCAAAAAAGTCTTTCTAAAGAACAATCATGACCCTACTTCTAAACGCTCAATTACGAACACTGTTCAAGACCCCACGATCACATTCAATTTTCCTAGGTGTGAAACTTTTGATAAATTATTTCAGATAATTTTCGCAATCAACTACACTGTGCACTATCTGGAATATCTTCACCACACCAAGAAATTATTTCAAATAAACAATCGTCGTTCATTGTCAGTTCTTGTGAAAGACTACAGATGCGGAAATCTGGACGATCGTTATTTTGAAATGAATGAATATTCCATCAATGGATTCCACATGGATGAGGTGGAGAAATTACGTGCTGAACAAGTAAGTGAAAGAAGGCATCAAGCTTACTCATTTGCGCTTAATGATTTTTTTTGATTTGAATAGGTATACTTCAATCGATTATTTTGAAGGTGACACTCTAAGTGCAGCGGGCGCATTCGCTGGAGGCGGGCCGTTGTTGCCAGCCTCATTGGTGGAAGGGCAGGAAGAGCGTTTCACCACACCCCGCTCAACTTTTCCGCCAATGACGCTGGCGATGACAGCCCATTCACAACAATCGTGCCCACTGCCTTCAAGTCCTCTATGATGGTACAGAAAAGGAGTAACTGCAGATGAAAGCTTTCCTGGTTCCCCGATATCTTTTAAGCACTAACCTGAAAATAATTTGCAGAGAGCTGCGCTCAAGCTCCGCTTACGAACAATTTGTATCCCTTCTAAGGAGTGGAACAGAACAAGGGTGTTCCTCCCCAGATCCAGGTTTATAAGACACTCAGAAACTTGAACGACACACCGGTCTCCCGTATAATCGACTCTTCTTGCTGTAGCACTCTCGTATCGAGTTAGTTAGGTTCTGGACAAATGTCGCTTCACCGCAAGAAGGAATGTCCTGGCTCCACGCAAAGAAGCAGTTTTTTTGGAACCATGAGCTTTTTCATTGAAAGTATCAGAATTCCTCTATGTTCCCGTTATTCATTCTCTCAAAGGCCACGGCCTTCCTTCATCGTCTTAATTGAGTAGTGAAGCAAGTTGAGAGAAAACAATGGTTGACCATACTCCGCCCACAGTCTTCTCCCATTACCACAGGACTATCAGGCATTCAAGATCACATCATTTTGCTGGGGATTTCGGTCCGAGTAGAACTTCTTGTAAGGGTCTTGGAAGGTGACCCCCACGATCTTCCGCTGCTGCCTTCTCTCTCTCTCTCTCTCTCTCTCTCTCTCTCTCTCTCTCTCTCTCTCTCTCTCTCTCTCTCTCTCTCTTTCTCTCTCTCTCTCTCTCTGATACGACCGAGACTGTGACTCCGCAGAGGGGAGGGATAATGTAGGCATTGCGAAACGGGAGAAACCGGCGAAAAGTCGTCAAGCGCGGAACTTTATACGCAACGCCAGCAAATTTCAGAATTTTTCTCGAAGGTAAATACAGAAACTCCCCCCCCCCTGTGTGTCCGTGGAAAAAGAGAACGAAGAGAACGAACCCCTCAGCGACCAAGTGCGATCCCCCTGTTGGGAAATGTCCAACGATGAGCCCTACGGACTATACCTTTGCGTGGATGCTACACGTCAACGAATTACCTATGAAGTAAAGAACTCACCGAGGAAAGGTCAACGAGGTCAGACCTGGCCATTTCCAATGAAATGCACACGCGTGAACTGTTTTGAGACGGTGAATTCAAAACAGTCTTCAAAATTTGCAGAACGATCCTCTGAGCGAAGTTATGAAGGGATTTTCCCATTCGTGTTGTTTTACATGCTATCGCGACGAAACGTGGAAGCGTCTTCACATTAATGAATGGAGTCTTCCCGACACGTGGCAGCAGAGCGCAACGGATAGCGAGTGGGTTTCGTAGTCGGGACGTCGTCGGATCGGTTTCCGCCGATCTGTTGCCTTTTTGCATTTGTCCAAGAACACGGTTGACAAAGCTTCTAACATCTCTGCTCTCCTGCCCTATCCTATAAAAGGACCTGCAATCAGTTTTTTGAAAGTGTAGACCCTTTGTGGCCCGAGTGTTTGTGCTTGTCGCCCTCGTAACACATGTCACAAGGGTTCTTGCAGTGAAATACCATGATATTCATGTTCAGCGGGTCAAATTACCCCTGGGAGAAGTTTTCTAAGCCGAATCTGATACTTCGACTCACTTGAAAATGTGGGCTATTGCTATGGGTGATTGGCCGCACTCTGTGTTCAGGGCCACCATCATTACTGTCTCTGATGAATTGTCGTACCGGTAATCAGGAAAATAATGCAAAACTCAACAAATCAAGTGGCCACAAGGTGCTTGATAAGCCTGACTGAAGAGCTATTTCAGCTTGGACACACTCAGTCATCATCAGTATGTAAGTCCTATATCCGCTGGTTGACATCAGTCCGCCATGATATGACCATACCCCATTTTTTCAAAGCCTGAGTCAAAACCTCAGATTTCGCCGTGCTGCCGTCCCCATGGGTTATTTAACCCCCTGAAGACGAATATGACACCTATTTTGTGCGGAAAGCTCTGTGAGTCCCGCTACAGGTGCCATCACTTCGGCGCAAACGCGCCCGGAAGAAGAAAACAGTAAAAAAAAACCTCCATAACTTCGCTCAGAGCTCGTTCTTGCATAAATTGTGAAGACGTTCTTGAGTGCAACGTGTCAAGATGAGTACATGGTGTTGCATCTCACTGCACAGGCCGGCTGACCTGTTGACCTTCCTGGTCAGTCCAAAACAGGCTGCTCAGATTGCAATATTGAAGTCACCTTACAGATTCAAGCGCATCTTACGAGAAGACATACTTGCTAAGAGACCACGGAACGTCTGCATAACCGTTTACATCGACCTTCTTCTGCAAAATCCTCATATCCATCACAATATTTTCGGCTATTGGAACAGGTAATATAAACGTTTATATAAATCTTTTGTGGCAGAGTAGTAAAGTAGTATTTTTACAAATGTAGTTATCGAAACATTTTCAGGGCATTTCTTTGGAAACGGTAGCATTCTTCATCACTTACGCAACATAGGATACATCATCCACAGCGTCAAAGAAGACGATGTCATGTATGTTTCTGCTGAAGAATTGCGGTTGTGTACCTGCACTTCTGCACCTCTGAAACACCTGCGCTTTTGCACCACTAAAGGATAAGAGACTTGACGTTGGTCACTGAATCTGCAGTTAACGCTCAAATCGCTTCTCAGAGGAGATATATCCAGAGCATCTCATTATGACTTCCTCTGCAGGGGGTCTTATTTGGTCGCTGGGGAGGGGAGTCGTACTTGTGCTCAGAATTTCGTTCTATTTTGACTGATGGGAAAGGAGATCGTATTTGGTCTCAGAAATTCGTTTTTGTTATTTGATTTTTCTTGTTTCACAGACGCTCGAAGGGGGAGGGAATAGTGTTTGCCTTCTGAAAGGAAATTGCAGCATTGGGAAAAATTTTTCGTGGTCATTTAACTTTTAGAGGTTTTTCCTGTTTCACATGGCCATATACTCTCCCCACCTTTTAGGGGGGGGGCGTACGGACTTGGGCCAAACCCCCCCCCTCCCCCAACAAATGATGTGCCCTGCATACAATTTACAGCATTGCCGTTGTACTCTCTCGTTATTACCTGGGGTGTCGCAAATGCAATAGTTGCCCATGGGCGCACCCTGGTTGTAATTGTGGGTAATTGTGCCATGAATTTATGACTGGTAGCGGGAGGCGTTATGTGGGGTACAGCTGACATCGTTGCTTCCGGCGGAGTGGTGTCAGGAGGCGTGAATGTGCCTACCCGCGGCAAATTGTTCCATTAGTTGTTTTCTACCCCAACGCCGTCATTATTGGTAGAATGCGCAGGGCTCATTACGCACCTCCTGAAACTGCCCCGTCGGATTGCGACAAATTTAACTAGGCGAGCCGTGCTCTACCGTCTCCAAGAGTGGGCTCCGCGCATGTGTAGATGCGCAAGTAGAGCACTGGAGCTTGATGGGGCTTTGCTACCAAAAAGTTAAGGAAGAATCGGGAGCAGAAGGTCCATCTCCGATGCTGATCACAGCAGTAAGTGCCTTCTGTAACAGGATACGCTCCCTCTCCATGAATAAGAGACGACATATCGCCTCCGCTCCCTATGCTCGTACCGTAGCCGGTGCTCGTGCATTCTTGTTCGCTGAGGATAAAGGGGCGTGTCAGCGCGGATGCTCTTGGCATGCCGCCAACCCGTCCTCCACCAGATTCTGAAGAGGGTAAGTGACCAGAACTGATGGAAAATGACTAATACGAACGATATAATACAGTCTTGTCGCTGCGCCAAGCGCAACCCGCAGCGATCACGCCCTCCAGTCATCCGCAGTAGCCCGTGGATCATTACGTACGGTTCAGAGTTTCGTCGCTTGCCGCGCGCGACGAATATTGCGGTCGTTGCTGTTGTTCGAATTTGATGCTCCACCCAATAGCGCGCGCCGTGTTTGCGAGAAGCCTGTACGGTACAAATGTTCTTCTTCAGGTTGATCATGTCTTCATCATCACGAACATGAAATAATTTTCTTCGTTCAGAGATCCTCCGCAGAACTACGGCAAGGAAATCAGATTCAACTCACTGTGGTTACGTGATCAACCGCTCGTGCCGAACGTGTCGATCGAAGTCATCGAAGTCAACTCATCATCCGTTCACTTATCAAGTTTGATTTTTTTGCTAGCTTTGATGTGTTCCGTGAGAAATATCCGTCTACTCCTCTGTGACAACATCTACTGATGTGGACGGCGATTACGAAAATGAGTGAATTTCTGCGCAATTATGTCTCGCCGCTAGCCGCGCGCGCGACCTGAAGTGACCAATCGCGCGGGATCATTGCAACAGCCTAGTGCCCCGCAAAGTTGTTACGCGCGGCATGTGTCGCGACCTTACCCCTACATCGAGAAGGAGATCACGGTGGCATTGAGAAGAATACGACGATCTACAGAATACGACAATCTACAATCATGATACCTGCAAAAGATAGGGCGGCGATGCGACGCGGATTGCAGTGCAGCCAGGGCGACCTTCTTGCACCAATGATGCTATTATGAGCACGATACAGCTGATAGGGATATCTGATCTGGCTGCTTCCTAGCCCTGTCTCGTCATACCCCCTATCGTTTGCGAGGTCATGACTGTACATATTGGCGAGCATTTTTGTGCTGCACTTAAACTTAAAGGTAAGGACTACTGGGACACTCGCTGTCTTACCCTTCGCTCTCCTGTGAAAGAGGAAATGGCTGCATAAGTGGCAGCTTCATAAGCGTGGAAGGATCAGATTATTTAGCCGATCAAATCGCGAAGTATGAACGCACTTGGCGGACGCCACACCTGGTAAAGTGCTCGCTGGCTGGTGGGGACCCTTTGCTATACATCTGTGCGCCTTACAGTCGTTGAGCTGTTAGCCTTGCTCCCTGTGGAGCTTAACTAGATATCATTTATCGTGTAAATTGTATTTATGAAATAAATGTATGTATATATTGCATTTGTCGATGTCATAGTATGGTGTGACCTGAACACATCAGTCCTGATAAAAGGTTTTTATTCGGTAGTTTTTTGCTACAGCGGTCAGCACGAGTTCGGTTTTTGCGAAAGCAAGAGTTTTTTTGGGAAAAGCCATAAGTACGCTGCTTTAAGCGGGAAGATCAGATATTTAGCCTACTTGTAATGAGGTAGTGGTACAGTCAAATGCTCGCGCGATCACATCGCGAAGTATGAACGCACTTGGCGGGCGCCACACCTGGTAAAGTGCTCGCTGGCTGGTGGGGACGGCGCTTTGCTATACTCTGTGCGGCCTTACGGGACCAGCACGGGCAGTCTTTGTGAAGCAGCAAAATTGTGAATGGTCCTAAAGCTTAGCTCAGCATCCGACTTATCTTTTATACGATGCACACGATGACCTCGACAAAGTCGACTTAATCGAGAGGCTTTAAGATCAGGGCACGTATTGACGTGGGGAAAATTTTCGGAAAACGCGAGAACCGCCGCCCCCCAAGCTGCTTCTCGCTGCTGGCCATGACGGCCCACCTCTGCCCTATCCAAGCGCAACCTCTCCTTTGCCAAGTTTTCCGCGCGAAATTTTTCTACAGACCGGATACCTATCCCCTTTCTCGCAGCGACGGCAAATACATACGACCCTGCTTCACTTGAGGATTCCCAACGTGGGACGAGCTTGTTAGAGCTACCTGTCATTATTGATCCAGTGTGAAAACAAATGTACACTGATCATGGATAAGCATTGAATATTCTGCAGTTAGGTGACTTGTAGACTCACCTCCCTTGTCCGAGTTCGGTCTTAGAAATCTCAGGTTTTTAGTTCCGGGACTAGTATTCCCGCATGAGGCGCGAGACCCCCGTCCAGGGTTGCCCACTGCATAGGAAGCTCAGGTGCTGAAGAAGGTTTTTGAGGCACCGAAATATCAAAAAGCAACCGGGGACTTTTGAGTTTCTCTCGAGACTTTTGAATTTTTGTGAAACAAGACTTTTAGCAACCTATTTGTGTTATTTACAACATACAGAAGATATCATGAGGCCAGTTGCACCCATTCGTTTTGTGATGGTACAACGGGGGGGGAGGTCGTATTTGACGCGGAGGCGAGGGAGGGAGGGTCGTATCCGGTGGCTGTGTGGAGAGGACTGCCAAAGATCATACAACTACTTCCATGAGTCTTCTGCATGTCATACCATATATAAAACTACTATTTCCGACTGTTGAAAATGGTAGTTGAATCCTGAAGGGGTCCCGCTCTTTTCCCCCCCGCATCTCGTGCGACAGCAAAATTTTTGGGCAAAAACCAGAAATTTTTGGGAAACTTCGGAAAAACCGGTAGGAGATTAGGAGAAATCTGAGAAATTCTCCTTGTTTCACACTGGGTATACATCCCCTCCCCACCCCTCCGCTCGACGGAAATTCTTGGCTGAAAAACTGGAAATTTTTCGGGAAAAAGATGGTAGGAAATTGGGAAAATCTAGGAAAGCGTTAGGTAGCATGATGAGGAGGTGGCGTCGTATTTGAGAATGGATCTAGTGGCATCGTCGGTATTTTTAGGGAATGATCACAGCGCGAGATGGCGTGCCTTGCATGAGGCTCCGGGAACGTGAGCAATCATTAGTAGGGAATTCGTTACTGCGGGCCGTAACACCCCTCCCTGGAAGGTGGCTTGATGCGACCCCCTAGTTCCCTCCCCTGATCGAGCTGTCGAAGTGGGGGGAGGGGGGAGGGGTATATAGCACATGCAAAACAGGAAAAATCGCGAGAAAATACCCTCCTCCCAGCGACACAGTACTACCCCCTCCACACCTGTTGGGGAATCCCCAACGATCTAAGAAATCTTGTCTCAGTTCAGCAACACAATGTGGATCAGTCCT
This sequence comes from Cooperia oncophora, assembly GCA_036418165.1. Classification (NCBI taxonomy): domain Eukaryota; kingdom Metazoa; phylum Nematoda; class Chromadorea; order Rhabditida; family Trichostrongylidae; genus Cooperia; species Cooperia oncophora. The sequence goes on from MU948196.1 coordinate 13,027, forward strand.
ATCACATCCGACCAAATTAGGATACAATAGCGCCAGTGAGGTTTCGACCTTAAGTACATAAGGTTCCTGGCTCTGCACTGTACTGGGGAGCCAAACAGTGCCTTGCTTATCACTATTACAGAAGAAACACTATCCATCATGGGTCACTAGGCCGCACAGATGACAGATATCTTGAGGACCCTTCCACCTGCACACGCATGAGTAAAGGAAGCAATAAAAATGCGCTATCAATAATTTTATCCCAAAAGTAAAGTTCAGTGCGGAACTAGTGAGTTATTGTCGTCGAGTGAGGGGATGCATGCAAAAAAGGGGAGAACGGCAAGAAACTCCATTTCAAATAGTGTGCTAATCGGAGAAGTTATAGTATTCCCAGTCAGTGATTATTTTTTGCCTGTATTAAATTCCTGCAAAGACAAGTGCGATCGCAGCCATCTGTACGAGACTAAGCACTGAAAGGCACGGCCTCGCTAAACTAGGGCTAGAACCTGCTAAACGTTCACGAGATGATAAGCAGGCACCGGCGAGGCTCTACAGCAAATCAAAAATTCGAAAACTGGCGACAGAGCGGCAGTTCGCGTCAATTTCAGGCCCATAGGCCCGCCTCCTGGGCTATGCCTGGCCTACGTCGGCCGGTGTATCGCGAAAATGCCCAGTGCTCTCTCGCTCGCGTGTTCTTTTTTTCTTTCTTCTCTCCTCTCTTCCTAGTGTATCGTGGTCTTTTGCAAAACACAATTGATCTTGACCATCTTATGCTCGTCCGGTGATCACGACAATAGCAATAAAGAGGGTCTTATTGCGGGCGGTTTTTCGAGCTTCTTCTTCTTCAGTAAGTCAACAAGCACACGGTAATTCGATTTTTGAACCGTATTATCTACGAAATGCCATTCTACCTGCCATCTTTACGAAATTCCCTAAATTTTGCCGTCGAGGGGGGGGGGGGGAAGAGTGGGGTGGGGTAGACAACTTACAACAATCAGATGAATCGGAAGTAGTAGTTCCGAGACACCGCTAAATGGGGGGAGGGGGTGCATAGTGCGCATGAAAAGGGGTAAATTGACATTTTGAAAACCCCCTTCTGTTCAACACAAAAGATGGTTAGCCTTGCTGGGTATCCATGTGTTGCCATCCTCCGCGGAAATTGGTAGAGGCCCATCTGACGAAGGTAGTACATCACACCTACTGAGATATAGTTGTAACCCTTCAGGCTCGCCTTTGGTGGCAAAAGCGTAACGAACCATCTGCTTGTGCATTTGTATCCTCCCTTCGAGTATATTTCTCGCATATGCTCAACTATTCCATGGCAAGCTCAATCCAGACAGTTTCGCTGCGGTCATCTCGTAAGTCTGTGCAGGAATTTTACTGTAAGTGAACTCTATAAGTGAATGCTTGAGTGAAATCTATAAATAAGTGTTCTTAAAGGCAAGGTCCGCGATAAAGAGCGTAGGTAATAGTGTTGAAATATGGAAGAGAAGTTGTCAAGTGACTCGTCTGTGAAGAGAAAATCCCAAAGGGATTGTCGAAAACGCCTTTGATAGAACCCCTCCAGCCTCAAACAATTGCACGGATAAAAGGTTAAAATACCACACCTCGGGAAGAGCCCGATGGGTTGATTCCTTGCAATGAACCCTATGACCCCACAAGAGACAATGGAGCCTCCATTTCATGCTTCTTGTCCGCCAGCACCGTTTTAGTTGGAAGGCGGATTTTGAGGGCGGAGTCTGGAGGCGGGGTCACGGGAAAAGTGAGGTACCGCTGAAGCTACTTTACGCCTTACTTCGTTTCCTTACAATTTCCCGCCGCGAAACTGGCACAAAGTGTTCATTGTGGACCACT